>DWEC01002275.1:0-11921 GCA_018245735.1 Microceris miodesmiata
CTTTCTATTCCTAACGGGCTTAGAACCGTGATATATTGTATTGAATGGATTTTTCGTTCCTCCAAATGGAATTTCTTGGGACCGTACCTGACATGGAGGATGTGAGATCAGACCACAATTTCCTCTTTCCGTTTGTCGCGAAATGTTAAATTCGTGTAAATTCAATGATGTTATGTTATGTTGCTCACATCAGCAAGATTGGATATATGGAGCGCCAGAGGAGATCAACTGATCACATATTATGTGTGGATTTGGCTAACGAATATTTACGACTGCTGGGATATGATGGGAGAAATCATTTGGAACGTGTAACTCTTTGCATTCATTAATATTTTTTTGTCAATGTTGGGCTACATTTTCTTCAATGATATCAGAAATGATTAAACATCTTACAGAGGTCATTACACCAATTGGTTCTACTGGTTTATTCTTTCTTACACATTGTCTTACGTTTAGTCTCAGTCAGATCGGCTGGGCAGTCCTCTCTTCATTGGGGTGGAGTTACGAATCCAAGGCACGGTTTTCCGATGAGCTTTGTTACCTAACCACCCTCTTGGCCGGTAGTTATGACGAATAGAAAATATCAAAGCAGACGATAATTGGAAACAAACTTTCTAGTACCACGGCTATCAATTGGAAATTAATGAAAAGTGACGAAAAATTAAAAGAAAAAGAATTCTTTGTTCACAATTTACTTGCAGATTAGTCATGATGATAACCTGAATTCGATAACTTTTATATGATTGAATTAAGATCATTCAAATTGTGTGCAGTTTTAAGGAAGGTTTTAAGGAAGGACGCCAAAATGAGCCATATACGTATTAGCTTTATAATGACTATCAAGACTATCATAAACTTTAAGAAAGTGCCAAAGTAATAATCACTACATTGGCAACAGCGTGACGATGGCAATGCCAAATACAGCGTGACGGGACACGTTGATCATACAGAGGAGTGAATAATTCTGTGAGGAGCATGTGTCGAGTTGACGTTCTAATGCATAAGTAAAGAATGAGCGAACTAACCAGCGCGCGACATCGACAGCAGTCGCGTGTCACGTTATAAAGTCTCCTTTACTTCATTACCGTGACGCGCGCACATTCACGTCACGTAGCCAAACACGCAGCACAATCATACGTGATCACTAAACGCTGAACATCCAAAAAATAAATTCAAAAAGAGACGCGAATACGACGAAACATTCGCATACCCTTCGGGTATTCCAGAAAATTGGAGCCTCCGAAGAATGGGGAATATTTTGAATTTTTATTATGTACTATTTTCTATTCCGCTCCCAAGGTAACCCTTCCTGCTACAAAGGGGCCTCGCAGACCCGGAGACATTCTATAGGTGAGGGCGGGAGGCCCCCATTACCACCCTTTGCCCGTTTGGGGAATGATGCCTCCCTGTCCCATCTCGTTTCGTTGTGAAGGATTTACCAAGTAGCACGTGTAATATACATATGTAGAAAGCCTCCTTATTCTTGACATATATATTACTGAATAATTCGACATGGGTCGCTTTGGCTCGCTAATAAGGTCACTGTTTGGAAAGACACGCTTCCCAAGGATTATCTTGTGTCAACCTTAAGGGAGTGGTGTTCCTTTGTTGTATCAGAAATTATCTTTGTTAACATGTACTCCTTAGTTTTGGGTCGAATGGAAATGTCGGGATGTTAGGTCGTGTAATGATAGAGAGAACGGTTTAATAACAAGTTTACTTTGAACTATGTCGTGTTTTGGATAATGATATGAACATAACATCTCTTTGTGTCTGTATAAACGTGTGTTTCTATCATAATGATATACTGTATGTATGTACAATGATTGACAGATATATATTTTTTTTTATATTTAGTAATGAATTCTCTTTGAATGTATTATTTGAAATAAAGTTTAAGGTGTTGTGTTTTTAAAAATATGATAATTGAAATAAATTAATAAGTGGCCAGCTAATAATCAATATTAGACAGAATTTAGGCGGAGCAATGATGTAGCGCGTAGTGATCAGCGCTTCGTAGTACGTAGCGTGAAACGCATTTTTTCATTAGGTGTTTAAATTAAATGTATACGCCGTAGTACGCTGACTATTTCGTAGCGTTGTACGCAGCGTATGAACGCTACGCACCGTGTTTCGCCCGAATTATTCCTACTTTTATTAATAATCGAACATAAAATTTCATATTACAATATTTTATTTCATCAGACTTAATGTAGACTGGAATTATTGCAGTTTTATTTGAATGTATAAAAAGACAACTAATTAGTTATTACTATTGAAAATATAAGACTTAATAATGATTTCAGTTAATAATACTTTAAGCTGGACTGTTTACAGACATAGCAACTTTAAGGCATCATCTCAAAAATTTATGAATAAATAATATCTGACAGTAATTGATTCGTATTGGCGTCATGACAAATAGAAAGATATTGGACGTGGCGACCGGTGCCGCTCGTCACGGCCCTTATTGTCTGCGTAACTCAATGTTGATTTTATGTCTACGAACAACGAAAGCTTAAAAAAAATTAATTTGTATATCATGCCGGTCGCTTCCTTGTCATAAATATTATGTTTATTCGTTTAATTTTTACTGAAATTTTGTTGATAATTAACGATTTTCTTTTTATTGCCTTCAACAACTGAGCCTAAAGTTAGATCAATTAGTATTACTAATAATACATTCTAGTATATTCTTTGTAAGAATACTTTGGTGTGGAAGTTGAATGGCTTCTATATAATTGCTCTTATAACTAGTTCTCAATGTGTTCTTGTGTAATTTTTTGTACATGATTGTTAAAAACGAGCAATAGTCTGAAGTTATGCAGTCTTTGTGTTTACGGATATTCGAGTAACGAAATAATTTGAAAATTTACCATAAACCGTAAATTCGTAAAGATAACTGTAAGATACAGAAAGGTGCCAAAAAGCACAATTATTTAGTAAATACAATTAACACTATTTATTTATTTATTCTTTTATTTCATTTTTTTAGTAAATAGTTTAAGCAGTATGAAGTTCTTTATATTAGACTTTATGGATGAGTACGCAAAACGAGTTACTGGATCATTCCTTCAAAATCGTAGGTCATCGTTCTCGAGGCTTTTGATCTCTCCCTGGGACTAACAGCTTTATGATATTTCCTATTCTTATTTGTTACCGAGCAAAGAGATATATGAATATTACTGTATGTCACAACTCACAAATTTAATGTTTGTTTGGCTTTGACTATTATTTTTACATATGTCATATCGATTTAATTTTTTAAATCAAGAGAAATTCATATTAAATTTGCTTATATTTAAGGGTAATTAATACCTTATGTTAAAGGTTCAAGATGCACGTAGTATTTAATAATAATAAAAGGCAACATTGAAATGCAGGATACCACAGCCTTCCCAAGTTTGCATTCGAAATGAGGAAGCTCGAAGACAACAAATCAACAAGTGACCCAATCTTAGCGCCTCCTAATTCCCCACCCCCATTGACTCATTACGGGGCCCATTAAGCCCCGACCTACCCCAGCGCGGCTCACATTCGGAATTAAGGAGGAATGAGCGTCTTACGTTTTAAGAAAATGGAGATGATTTATTTTAACGTCCATTGTCCTTAAATATTAGTGACCGGTTTATGCAAGTTAAGTAATGTTTATAAACTTATTTTGCTAAATGTAAATTCTTAAATAGATATTTAGATAACTTAGATCATAATGGTTATCGTATGAGTTATTGCGCTTTTTAATGTTAAGTCGAATTTTCATGTATCTACTTCGTGACTGTACTTATATTTTCGGCTTAAATCACAAATCGACCTATATTACGCTATCTAATTTTGTTTATCGACGTCTTCACAAAAATATTTGGAGGTCAATTAACATAACAAGGTAACAACAAATAACAAGGAACATAACAATAAAAAATGAAAGTGTTTACGAACACGACGCAAATGGGAACAAGCTGTTACCGCCGGGGAAACTCCAATCAAACTTTTCTCCGCTGCATAGCGCCATCCACGGCTGTATAATTAAGCGTTCATGAATGGGAGCGAGTGAGAGGCACGAGAGAGTGAGACAGCTTCGTCTACAGAGGACGTAATCAGTTTTACGGTAAGCGCAAATTACGGGGTTGCTCGGGGTGAATTAGCAGCAAGGTCGAGTTTAAGCCGCGGGAACAGCTGATAGGGATTTACAGCTCTGTTTCTTATCTACACACATCTAATGTGTATGTATATCTCTTCTGGATATGCGATATATGTTTACATGCGTGATTTTCAATAATGTAGAGTCGATGTAGAGTTTTTCTATTTATATGCTAGAAAGCCTGATTAATCTATCAGTGTGGATTCATATTTGATTATCAGTGATTCAGATTAATATGGTGACATCACACTGTAATAAAAACAAGAAATATTAGAAGAATTATTTTTTAATATAAATTCTTGTAATATTTAACATTATTTGGTCTTAATGTCAAAACGTTCACGATTTTTATACTCGTATACTGTACTGTAGAAACCGTACTGTAGAAAACATACTGTAGAAACCGTCAGTCAAATATAGCACCTTGATTTTAACAATTACTTTGTTATATTGGCTACTATGTGAACTAATTAATTTATATATTACTCAAAATCAATCTCACATACCTTGGAACTCTTTAGAGAAAATTGAAAAGTTTGTTAATGTTTTTGTCAAACAACCTATATCAATGTATGGGATTATTAAATCAGCTAAATAATTACATTCATATACCTATATTAATGTGTCAACGACAATATAACCGACACGTACCGGGAACAAAGGCACGTTTTGATAATGGACCAATAAAAAAGTTGCGTAAAGATATTCAAGGTTCGACTGAACGCACCGTTATCCTGGAAAGAGCAAACCGACAAATTACAAATGGAAACAAAACGGGACGCGCACGACAAAGGGAGGAATCGAACGCCGTGAAAATTTGAATAAGAATCATTCCTTTTTATTCCTATTTTTTTTGTGTCATTCCTTTTTTTTTCTTTCGCTGTCAATCATTTGTCTGAGGCACGGCGAATCGTTATTTTCTTTGTTGATGGATGGGATTCCTTTTCTTTGCCAGTTCACCCCCCTTTAGATCGGGTGTCTCGTGTAGATCTCCGTAGTTCATATTTCATTATTTTTATCTCAGTGTATGTGACGGTGAGGTGGGGATTTGAAATAGATAGCTTATGTGAGAACATTTACAATGAATTACGTATTTCTTTATATGATTCGCGTGAAAATTTCTTTTTACTTAAATTCGTAGGTGTTGTATAATGAACAGAACTACATATATTCATAACGATAAATAGTCAAGAATTGTATTAGATGTTTATTTAAATTAGATGTTAAGTTTCGCCAAAGTTAACATGATCGGTAAAAATGAGAAGAAATTAAAATGAACTTTTAACTGAAGTTACATTAGCATAATCGTAGATACATATTAATCTCAAAACTATTAACACTACTCATTTCACTAAAGAAATGCCAATGATTCTGTTTCCGGGCATATGTAACCCAGGACCTTCCAAAACTAAATAAATAAATTCTTAATAAATTCTAATAAATAAAGTCCAAAAATAAATAAATTCCTTCTAGGTATGTGAGCTCCATCTTAAGACGCATCTGCGTTTTCCATAGGGCGGGATCGTGGCCAAACGCTAGCCTATGGTATTAAACAGAAGCAATAGGCATTAATTGCCATATTTTTTGAACATAAATTCACACTGTATATAAAAAAATATACAACTTTTAAAATACAGTAATCGCGCGATATAAGCACAAAATATGTAGTACGATTCAAAGCATAGAAATTACAGATCTAGATATGATATGATATGTATTGTACGTATACTTGTACCTAAATGTACCTAATATGAGTACGTATTTTATCACATAGAACCAGTTATAACTGCGATAACTTACAAAATATTTAAGTGATTCGGGCATCATAATCTCTGGCTCATGACGTTAAATTCTGCTATCATCCACAATCAATTTAATATCTTAAGATTATTAGGAAAATTAAATCCTCCGAATTGTTAATGATTACTAAACTCTAATGTTATTAACACCTAATGCTAACTGACAGTAGCAGTCCTATTGCTACAGTCGTACTTTGAATAGGATCTCGGCTAGATCGCAGTATATCCAGGACAGACCATTTGTAAGTACTGCCTACTACACCCTCTTAACAAAGAAAACTGTCTGAATTCTTTTTTATACTACAACTGTCACTGCTAGGATATTAAACACTATTTTTACACAACAAAAAGGCACACAATTAAAAAAACATATAGGTATATTTCGTTAAACACAGTCAAAAAGCTTCACTACAATATATATATCTAAGAATATTAAACGTTGATATAATTCAAATTTCTCATACGACGTACTCGTACGCACGACCCCGTAATGTAAATACGTCTAACCAAATACAAAGGCTGTTTCGGAATAGCTAATGCTGTGAGTAAGAAAACATTGGATTTCCATGCCGTTCGGATGCCGATCTACATGACTAGCGGACCGACTGGCTATGTTTCGAATAATCTTCGTTAGGTCCACGTCTCATATCTGGCGAGACGCTAGTCTCGCTTGATGCGATAAAAACGCAAAATGATAAAGCTAGATCTACACCAAAAACACTGCATATACGTGCTAATAACAGCCAGCTTCGCGTTTTGTGATAAAAATGCAAAGACAATACATACATACATATATTTTTGTTGTTTTAGATATTATAATATAATAAGTTGTAACTGATGCATTTCCACAAATATTTGTACAGAAAGTGAAAGATGGATCTTTCGTCGAACGAGACAATAATGGATATAAAAACGTCGTAATAAACTTAATAAAATTTGAATAAAAGTACAAATATTACATGAAAAATGGGTATATGAAGGTTAAAGTTAAATATCTTAACATTACACAATAAAAATGTGTGTAATACGTGGCAAATATTTAATTGGTCAGTGAACGTGATGTCATGATAATCGGCCTGTCTTAACCCAAAGCTGGACTGCAGCCCAATGCTGCCTTATCAATCACCTAAATTCCAGTCCGCCGCTTAAATATGTGCTTAAAAGCAGCATAATATTCTATAAACATTTTATTCACTATGCTGTACTGACGCATCACTGGCAGAAAGATAGTATTAGATGTTAATCGCTTACATTTTACTCGCTTTTGATAGGACCAGTGCATATAGCGAAGATGTATCGCTCATGTATAACGTTTTGATTATGTAGACGTGTGTCGCAAATTTTCCATTTACATTTTTGTTAGCTTCGATGAATGTTCAATGATTCTCCTAAGAAAATAACAATATAGACTCTCTAATAGACTTCTGACATCAGACCTTAATTTTGTCTTATTTGTGGTTAAGCCTTATAACATATTGAGTATTACTTTATTGTATTTTGATTGCTTCTCCTTAATTTTTTGGTGCCGTCATGTAATTGGCTCACCAACATCATGTGGAACGTGAACGTAACTGATGGAAGGTGCTCTACTGCACTCCTCTGCCTACCCTTTTAGGGATTATAAGAGTGATATTACGCCTGTTTGTCGTCTGGCGTGATAGTACGTCTGTCATATAATTTACAAAGATATAAAGATGCTTAAGCCCTGAAACGTCTACCTACAACAAGTAGCTACACGATACAGGCATTTCTGAACAGCTCATTTTGAATCTGCCTGCGTACCCCAACAATGTCTCCATGCATAGCAGCTACTCCGGCATGGTTAGCTCAGTGCACGTAAGCAAACCGTTTCAGACTCCGACCACGTTAGACCTATAATAGTACTGAACTCCACGTCAGATGGCGCTGTCACGTCCTCCGCCGCCGAACCACGTGACCGGAATTGGAAATCGAATCGAAGGGAGTTTTTAAACCTCTCTAGCTGGATTCCGAAGGCTTTTTAGCAAATATAACTGGATTGTGACTTGAATAAGCGGCAATTGTTGGAACACTGCAGCTGAATAAAGAGTTTGTTAGAGCGACGCTAGACGTTTCTGAGAGAAAATCAAACTCGGTCAAATTGCTTGTTCGAACCATATAATAGGTATTGTCCAACTCAATCACTTACTTGCTGACTTGACTATGAGAACTGAATTACTAAACTACACCGAAGACTGAAAAAAGTAAGATAAAATAACAAATTATACCTCCATCAATATTCTCATAATGTGAATACAAAAAAACGAACAGAACATTTTATATACAATTAAAACGATATGTCGAAACAATTAAAACGTGTACAGAAGTTACTCAATAAAGCAATAAAACTAGCGGCATTTGACTTCTTTGGTCATAATTGCTATTCATTACCTACTCAATAATTATGTGGAGCACTCGTATAATACGTCTGAATACAATTATAGATCGAATAAAAACAGGTAGGCGGAAAAACAATTTGTAGATATACGAGAACGCTAATATTCTCATTCCATACAGAAGAAATGTTTGATTTTTTGTTAAATACAGAACTCTATTTTACATAGCAAGTAAGACTTGAACAATATTTTCAAAGGCAGACATTAAAGTTAACAGCCAGCATAAACAAGAGACAGAAGTTTAGACAAAACCCAAGTTTACGACTGACAAAAGTCTCATGTTCCGATATAAGATTCAAATTCGTTGCCCCAAAACGTTCATAACGTTGCCACCCCATCGCCGTACTAACACTCAAAAATAGAACAAGAAAAATCATAACACGCTCGAGTACGCGATACATTTCTTCATATCCTTCGTATTTCGAATGAAAAATGCGCAAAGAGTTGACTGCTCCAAACGACTCCTTTCTTACACCCCCTAAGGGGGGAACTACAAATCCGCTAGAGCGGGACGGCGCTACGCGAGCGAGCGAGACGACTCGCTAAACCCGAAAAGATGGATGGTACACACAATGTCACTGACGCTACACTGAAATTGTATATTTTATATTCGGTATAAAAAAGGCTGCCACAACATACGATATTAAAAAAGCGGTCCGTATGTGAAATATTTTCTCCGTACAGTAGTTATATTGTTGAAGAATTTAATCTTGCGATGACATAGGATGAGTGGGTACTTAAGTAAAGGATTATTGGAATGTCTCGGGTTTGGATTTTTCATGTTGAGATTTTTCGCGGGTAATAATAATGCCAGACTCAATTTTGTTCTGGTTAACGACGTGTGGGATTTGATCAGGGATTTTGTACCTCAATATCGACTATTGTTTCCATTTTGTATCGAACAATATGAAATTGTACTGACACGGAAATTTCGTAGGTTCTAGAATTTCTGTAAGAGCATAGATATTGGAAAATTTCCATCAGATTACTTTTTACATGATGAAAGTTTTTTCTGGTCTGATCCGAAGAGAGCGACTATGAGATCACATTGACGTATGCAGTGTTCCGATCCCGTCTGGCGGGTATCAAGTTAAGATGGACTCAAGGCGACTCTCGGTATAGCCCTATAGCCCTAGGAGAAAGTTTCAAAAAAGACTGGACTATTTAAAATATATACACCTAACTGGTTATATATCACATGAAAAAAAATTATAATGCTATTCTAATAGTTGCATCCGTAATTGCTGATGAAAAGATCCATGACTCGATCCCCGAGTGGGGCTAAATTTATGAGATGTATAACTATGTAGTATTCGTAAATCGTGAGAGTACAAGACTAGTCTGATTACCTCTTCAGGGAAATACAAGCGTGATATTATAGGTTTACATGTGGTGATACACATAAAGATAGATTAGGATTACATAAAGAGAGATTATCTGAGTGACCTAGTGTCAATAGTGTGCATTGAAGCGCGTGGTGTAGCAAAATCAGAAAAACTTTATGTCTCATCAAATATACCATGTATTTCTTTCTGTATTAGTGTCCAGAAACTTCGTAACATGTATGAGGGCATTTCATTTCTTTCAATTTAAAACGATATGGGTACACAATAACATATATGAGTATCGCCTACATATTCGTTTGATTTCACCTATCACTATTCCTCCCCTAGTCAATAACGCACACACGCATACACATATCCACGCACACATTGACGAGCCACGTACGTATAGATGTAGGCTCGTAATCTTCAAAGGGAAGATCATCGAACCGCTCGGCGGAGGAAATAGCCCTATAAGCTTATCGCGTCAAGCGCTTTCTGATGTTTATGGAAAACATGACGCAGGTACATGTAAAAATACCTGCCTAAGTACCTACGTTGCGGGTATATTTCGCGTTTACATTGGATTATGTCAATGTGTTGCTGGCAACTTTTTACATATGACATTCGTTACAAATGTAAACTGACGCTATTAATTTATTTTAAAAGGACATTTATCTGCGACGATAATAGCAATGAATGTAAAGATAAAGAAAAGTTTTCTAATTACGATGCAACAGTGACATGTTTATATGAAAGTGCACGATTTTAAAATGAGTGGTTTCAATTTGAACCACCTAGCAGCAGTGCAAGAAAAGTAATGTAAATTGTTTCCAAAGTAGAATATCTTTGTTAAGCTCATTTTGCGACTTAAAAGTAACATCACGGGGTTTGGACCCAGGACCTCCTGATCAGTGGTCACGCTTGCGACCACTCGACCGACGAGGAAGTCAGCAACATTTATAGAATTTTTTTTTCTAGCTCTTTAATTATGCTCTGTTAGGACAATTAACTCTGTTAGAATCACGCTCTGTTAGAACATAATTAAAAGGCTAGGAGGTAGTTAAGGTCATTAAGGTGTAAGGTGTAAGGACTGTAAGGTGGCTAGTTAGGGTCTCCTCTCAGAATGAGAGAGTTAATGCAAAAATATATGAAAATTAATCATATACTTGCGATTTTGTCCATATTACGATTAATTACTGGTATTTTCATAAATTGTTCGATTTACAAACCATTTTTTTTTTCAGTGAAAAGAAAAGGAATTAAAAATAAATGAGACAACTATTACTCAAGTTGTATTAAAAGGGTTTAAGTGAAGGAGGAAGGTTGAGTATGACTGTTTACATTATCACCGACATCGCCGTCCTCCGAGTAAGGAAATAGCCCTATAAGGTTATCCGAGGCTCACGCTAAGCGCCTCGCCCGGCTGAACGTTGTATCTACGATGATAAATGTGTTACCGTGCTCGCTGTAGGCTTGCTTGTGACGTACCAAAAGTTCATGCATTTGTAAGCGTTTTGAGGAAATTGTAAATTGCAAATTACAAATTTGGAATTCAATTTGTAAATAACAAATACAATTATTTAAAAAAGTAATTTATTTGATCGTGATTTACGCTCTCGAAATGTTAGTGTCACTTTTGACAGATACTGTCACTCTAATAAAATGGCGCATTGTGAACTGAGGTACAGAACCGAGTGTACAAGAATAAAAATAAAAAAGGATTACTATTAAGAATTAATTAGTTTCAATATTATTATAGTTTTGTTTATTTAATCATGGTATAAGCGGAAATAGTGTTGACCACTATAATAAATGAATCGTGTCACATGTTATTTAATATTTGGAACAGAGTATAATAGATCTAAATAAATTTATGAGTTTAATATTTAAAAAGTAATTTGAATAATAATCAATATTTAAATCTGTAATACGACTTCCTGCATTCCATTTTTAAATATTTAAATATCGAATTCACACTGTCGAGCAAGATACTATTTTTAAAGCTATTTAATATCCGTTATAAAAATGTGTACATCTATTTATATTCATAGATTCATGTATTTTTAATGTTCGTATCTAAATTCGACATCTCTAGAATGTAACTTGAAACCAGCTATGTTTTCTGATACACGTCACATAAATTACATCAAACTCTACTTTATTAGTCTTTTAACGGCTCGTCTTCGAACTAAATACTACGACACTCGAACAAACTGAAATCAAATGGTTAATATCAAGATCAAGC
>DWEC01002276.1:0-11920 GCA_018245735.1 Microceris miodesmiata
TGAACTACCTACGTAACAAATAAAAATATCCATAGAATTATATAATGTTATTGCATCACACCGCCAGGTCCATTACGGGGTAGACAGCGAGCACCGAATGCCAAATATCTCTATTTTTACCTGTCGTTCATCATTCTCATCATTCTCTTCACACCAGTTGTGAAAGAATATAATAGGCATATAAAAGAGAGTAGGTACAATAAATGTGTATGAACACACCAGACAATTATTTAAAAGTACAATATGAGAAGTACTGTATAATGCTTGAAACGTACAAAAAGGATTGCAATTATGTAAAGGACGAATTCCTACATAGTCGCTAATTTTTAAATCAAATTGTCATTTCTTTTAAAAGTTTTCAAAGGGTATGTTTTACATTAATATTAATGGCGTAATGTAAATGTACGTTAAATAGTCTTCAACGATCGTTTTATTTACATTTCTCGCAGTTTACGGTTAATATAATGTTATTAAATTATGTTAATAAACATTGAGATACCTGATAAAAACTAACTTGGTCGCACTCGTCTCGGTTATTGACTTGATGTCTTAAGCATCATTACAGACATATCTATATATTATGTATGATTTAAAGCGAACAGCAAAAAAATTAAATGAAATTATATCAGATTTCCAGGTTTTTGATTGTTCAAAATTCAGCCATAGTGTAATATCTCTGAAACATCATTTCGTGTACAATTTATACGATGTAGTGAGAATAAATATGTTTGACCTGATGTCCGTTTCCTTCTGTTACACACGTAAAGGAAATGAATGTGTACGATGACGAATTTGTACACATGCGTCCAGCCATAATGCGTTTTTACGATTCCGTTTGGTTTTCAAAATTCGAATTGGACAGTGTCCAAGCTCTGACAATAATGTCTCACCTTGAATGAACACCGCAAATAAATGGTACATTTCACTTTCAGTGCAGTGTTCACTGAAACACGGTGTAAGGGATTGAACGTTTATGAAAGACAGTGTCTAGTGTTCAAGGGTACTGGGTAATCAAATCCGAGCGAGCATCTCTGCAGATGAATTGTGCATTTAAAGATGAGCACGGTGAACACCATAATAAGTGGCTGGCACCAGTTGGATGCGAAGAGGAACGCGTTATATCGAGCAGTTGACGGGAGTAAGCTGATGATGATGTTCTAAGCCATAATTGCCCTGCTGGCCATCTCCAAAATATACGCTTTAGAGAATAGTATGGAGAAATAGGCGTGTAGATTTCCTCACGATGTTATTTCAGCGTTAGAGCAGGCATATATAAACGTATGTACACTTATATATATGTGTACACATAAATATATGTGTACACATAAATATTTGTGTAAATATAAATCAACGAAATTAGATCCGAGCGGAAAGTGTTAATGTATGTAATGGTATGTGTGATGTGTGTGAAATACAATTAGAAATATTTACGCGTGTTTTCGTGGCTACTTGCACATAGATGTTTATTAATAAGTGTACCGTTGGACGAAAGATCATTAGATAACAACACGCTTGAACCTTGTCCGCGTTCACGACCATGTCTGAAGTGCAAAACAATTCTTAGAATGTCGTAGGTGTAGTGAAATGATTAGTCAAAATTAACTATTGGTTAAATAAAGATTTCTATCTGTACATTCTTATGTAGAGTTGTTTCTTAATCATTACAGTGATGAAAAATTGTAAAGAAATATTACTGGTGTGTGTTCATAGGCTTTTCTGCTAATATATAATTTCAAATTTGTTATTATTATTACATCGTAAGATCCGAATGCCAAACATGTATCTGTACAGAGCTGATCTGCTTTGACAAGATTCGTATGTCATCATATTATTATTACATCATCACACAAGACTCCTTACAGGTCGAGCAGAGAGCACCGAGTTTCAAATCTCTAACCTTACAGAGCTGACGTCCGTCTTCATTCATGACTGATATATCATGATATTGACCCGGCCCTGAACTGGGTACACGCTGATTATGTGATAAGCGTTTAATGTGCGTCGGATATCGGTGTTATTGACTTTCATGCTACATCCGCGTAGTCTAACTATTTATAGCTCGTATTTTATATTTTACACACTGGTATCTTTGTTAACTGTTATATTAATAATCTCAAGCTCTTACAAAAATAATCACTGGCTGTAACAGTGAAGACAACCATCGTAAAGGAGCCCGAACACCTAAGTGCGCCATGATGTTCACTAAGATGTGTAAAGTCTGCCAATCAGTACTTAACGAGTTTATCAATGGCTTATGGCCTTGACTTTCTCGTTCTTAGAGGAGACGCAGTCAAACAATGCAACGCTAAAAACGCGAACATCATAAGTGTTATTATTCAAAAAATTTAATTAGATGTTCATTACAGATACACATTAATGTTAGATGTTTATTACAGATTAAGAAAATAAAGTCCCGTTACATGAATATCATACAATTCAATGTAAGACATGAAATTTGGTTGTGAGAATATGTGGCCTTAATACGATGTATGAACATAGCAACATGTATCACAACAAACAGAATATCAATGAGTAAATTATACATAAAAGTTCAAGTAGCGGTTTTTACTACGGATTATAATTTCAAAAATTTTGCTTACATAATTTTGTATTCAGAACCACAGATCCGATATTCAATAGAAATGACATGTACCTACTTATTTGACACAACATCGAATAATGGACGAATAGAAACACCTAATCAGATTATGATGAGATAGACATGGGTATTGGTGCGTTTAAAAAAAGACTGAAACAGATCATTTGATCACAATCGCTTATAGATTTTAAGTTTAAACCAATGAATCATCATTACCGTCAATCTTCTGAATGAGAAGAGTTGAGACCGTCATTTGATTTGAGTACAGGACCTCCAATTTAAAATTTTAAATCAAGTGCTTAGAGCACATTCTTATTTGAAATCACCGTATGGACTGCTTCGCAAATAATACAGGGAAAATTTGTTATTTAGTTTTATTCATCTCACTTGTTTACATGTGACCTGCAGTTTATCTCGGTATGACTACATAATGAGCAGACTTTAGACTCATCATGAAGAGACAATGTTTAATTTACAAGCCCTTGAGTTGGCATACTGATTCTTTTTATTACTATAATATTATCACGCCAGGTTTTTGACTGGCTACGCAGGGAGCACCAAGTGCTAAATATTTTCATCCTTAAATTTCTGATCTATCGCATTTCTTTTATCACTCATTTACTCATTGATTACTTTCTTCTTGCACACTTCCCGGATTTGGATAATTCTGATACTCTCAACACATTCACCGTGTGGATAACGATTTGTTAAATGATACAGTGGCTGAATAAAATATAAGAAAAACGGCTTCCATCATCATAAAGGCACTACTAACAATTGAGTTGAAACTCGTGATTTGAAACTCGTTCTTTGAAGGTAATATCTAATTTCGTGCATAATATCTATGTGTTGAAGAATAGTATTTCTGTTGTATGTGTGTGATAAGTGAGTGCAGGGATGTCGGTGTGGTTAATAAAACTAGAGAAATTGTTATTCGATGTCTTTTAAAATAATGAGACTTGCGAACATTTTACGATCGCATGCGCCCGCGCATAAAACTGAGGGCATTAAGTTCAGAAATTGGCTCGCGAAGACATTTGAAGGGTACTGAAGGGTGTTTTTATAGCTTCGACGAATCGCTGGGATTATTTCCATCCGATCATAGGTACATGGGTGCTTGAATGGGGACTTGCTTCGCCGCCCAATTGTAAAATATATTGAAGTCTGTACTCGAAGTCGATTAGATAAATCATCTTTAATAATATTTGTGTTTAGCACATATTTTAACTCTATAAAGTATAAAAATAATTCCCAATAATTTTGATATAAATGTATATTTACTATGACCAAAATAAATATAATTTTACTGTGTTCTGTGAAATCGACGTAGAAATGATATAAAATCATACATACATATGTGGTAGATACGTTGTTTACAAAGTGATCGAGTTCAATATCGATTCTCCTCGAATTCAACATCGATTTAATTTGATACCGATGTGCCGTTTCTATTGTTTGCACAGAGCGATGCGAAAACAAGTGTCAGTCAACTTGGTAAACATGTGCGAAGCTGATCTTTCAGCTCTTTTCTGTTAAGGTGTGTTCACACTGTGCTGTGTTTAATTTAAACCGATACTCTGGTAAATTTTGCTTTGACTGCCTCGTTGGTCGTGTTGGTTGCAAGTGCGACTGCCGATCGGGAGGTCCCCGGTTCGATTCCGCGGTCGAACACTACAAAATTTTCTAATTTAGATTTTCTACTAGTGGTTCGGAGTCTTGATATGTGCCAGATGCATGGCAATGGGCTCACCACCTATTCCATAGTGGGGCGTAAACGTAACCGGTGAAACGTGAGAGTGTCCTGCATTCCTCTGCCTACCTCTTCGGGGATTAGAGGCGTGAAGTTACGTTTACGTTAAGCCGATAAATATGTACATAAATGACCGTAGTAGCTGTTACAATATTTTATATTTTGTGCGCTTTGTTTCCGACCCTTCTATCATTTCACTGGTCTCCTGAAAGGGTTAGGATTGTAGGTCGTTTTGTGTACTAATAAAGCGTTGTACTGTATCTTGTTCCATTGAATATACCAATATACAATTGGTAACTTATTTGATATTTTAATTCATTGCTACCAATTCTATTTGAGAGTAGGTAGGTCAGAAACTGGCTGATGGGGGAGTCGAATGTTTCCGAAAGCGCGCGTGTGTGTGAGAGAGAATAAAGAATGGAGCACGTCACATCTGTATCTATAGATATTTGGCAGTCGGTGTACTCTGCCCGCTTCGTAAGTGAAGTGGCGTGATGTATAATAATAAGATCTATTTTTGAAATGTAACACTCGTGTAATGGGGAAGGAAACGCGAGTCTGCACACAATCGTGGCTATATCCAGCGTGCAATTTATTGGTGGTCCGACCCACACATCCGTTGCGGCTGGGCTAGGGCTGCCACACGCCCGCTTTCTAGAATTGCCATTTAACAAATATATTTACGATTTCTGACATTTTAATGAAATCTCGTTTGTTTATTACTTTTTATTTAAAGGACTTTTCCTTCTAATGTGACATACAGAAGCAGACAAATTCCTTCATTATATATGAGTACTCATAATATACAAGTACTTGAGCAGTTTTAATAAGTAGAAATTATTTCATTTCAGATTTTGTGCAAATCGCTTATCTGGCAACCTTAAATTCTGGTTTTTTTATTCAATAAAAAGTTAAACAATTCATAAAATAATAATAATGACATAAACCAATACAGTAGTATCTTATGAGAGAAATGTACTACCTACGATGATCGGATGAAGGTTACCATCAGCGGTGACCGTCAGTACCGACCGCTTCTGACCCCGTCGTGACCACTCTCCATGCAATTGGGTCGATATGTACAAATATATATAATATATACAAGTATCTACGATTATCTTCCTTAACTGAAATATGAAAATAATGAATGAAAAACTTGTCTTCTTTTTTTATTCTTTTTCTTTGGGGGTAGGCAGTAATATCACGATGCTTCTATAAAATAAACATACTGAATTTCTATGATTGTCTTTCCAATCCGTTTAGATGTTATAAGAGTACATCCATACAAACTTCGATATTCCCTCCACAATATTATTCGTTTAATAGCTTGCATGTCACCATAGACCTTACCTTCTGCTTCCAAACAACGTACTTATTATCACAATTTTGAAGTTAAATTAAACAAAGTGCTCTAAATAACACTCCCGGCTGTTCCTGGTAACGATGTACATTAAGATAAACGAGTTACATTTTGTATTCGTAGACAATCGAACGAATACTAGAATACGTATGCATGTAATGGCTTTCTAATAAGCTTTCTATAAGTTAAATATTTAATTTCCTTTCTATCGATGTATTCTTATACGTTTTACTAATGTATTCGTAATGTTAAACCATAATTAATGTTATTCTTATCACAATTTGAATTTATTTTTAAATATTACAGTTAAGTGTATTCTTAAATACTGTATAGACTTTTATAATGTTTAACATCTATGTATGTAATATGAATGCGTGAATACGGACAAATATTAATTTAAATATGAAATTATTAACATAACATTACGTCTGTTTTCCCCCGTCTTACATATTTATGTATACGGTTTTCATATGACAAGTTTATTTACAACTCCTGTGGTCGGTATCTTAAAGCTAAGTTTATTGCTATGTCGCAATGACCTGCAAATGTTATGTAAACATTATTCTTCACAATCTTACTTGTAACGGTTCTCGATAAACTTGTGGGATTTCAGTTTTGCTAAATAGATGTGTTTATACAACTCAATGACTTCATTTCTTTATCATTAGGTACCATGTTTTACCTTAACGTTTAAGTTTTTTACATTCGATTTCCAATGCAATGATTATTATTGTGAGAGGTTTAAGCCTCAGTCACGCTGATCACATGCGGATTGGTAGACTTCAGTCGTCTTAGATTTTTTTTCATTTGGAAAATTTAGGTGCGCAGGTGGCGTCACTATTTTTCCATCACCATTATAGCACGTGATATTTAATCTTAAATCGAACACTTTTTTATAAGGAGGTGCCTGCAGGACCTCCGGAGTGAGAGATTGAATTCTACATCACAAAAATCATTATTCTTATAACAGCAATTCTAGTAGTAATAACTAAATGATTCACTTAGATTGAGCCTTGATTTTTCAAACGCAATTCGAACGTTCATATTTCGAATCGAACGTTCTCGAATGGCTTAAACGAAAGTACCCGCGCTTCAATGTATTTCTTAACTTCCATTAGGCGCTGGGGGCCTGAAAATGGCGCAACAGGCTATTTAAGATAGCAATCATCAGGCGCTGCTGTCACTTCCGCTGTAATGTCTGCGTTTAACGTTATTATCCAGTCCATTGAGTTAGTTCGTAACTATCCATTGGATGGTTATGTGTTGTTTATTGTTTATGAGCATTTATGATCATGTTTCTTAAGTGTAAACTAGCGGCAACTTTGCTTGCAATATTCCGACTTGTTATCATCACCAACTGCTCTTTTATCATTCCGTTGTTGGACACAGGTCTGGTCTTCTCTTATCATAATTATGAATTGCAGTAGCTCGTTTTCGCGGGGACTGTGCTGCGATCGGCGGGAGTTCATGGAGAAGGATATCGGATAGATCCGAAACTAGCCCGATTGTCCCGAAAAAAACATTTTTAATTTCATAATAAAGTCTTACTGAAGAAATATAACATAACCAGAATTTTCAAACTGTTGTATTATTACAGCATCATGCCAGGTCCCTTACGGGGTTGACAGGGGACAATGCGTGACAAATATCTCTATCTTTATATACGTTGCGTATACGCTATTTGATATAAACTCATGATAATCTAGCGTAAATCGCTTGAAGCTGGTAAAATACCTCATTCTTCCTGTAGACATAGGCTTCAGCGCTTATCGTGTCTAAGATTGCTTAATGCGTTCAAAGTTGCGGTAATCAGATTATCACTTTATTGAATTAGCTGGCAATTAGTAAAATATTTACGAGAAAGTCGACGAGGATTAGTCGGGAGGTCGTGCTCGAACACTATATGTTACCGTTACATACAATATTGTAGTGATAGAACATAAGAACACCTTTATCATAATCAGCCCGATTCCGCCCTTTTGTGGAAAATCCCTCTCAAATAGCACGCCACTGAGCCCCAACTTTATCTCTTCATATCCAACCACTGCCAGCCATTATGCGTGTATCGTAATCCATCTAGCTGGTCTCCGCTCCAGAACACGTCTACTCTAATAAGTATCTTTATTACAAACAATTTTGCGTTGATAACAAACCTATAGTCCAAGGTTCGAGTTCGGTAAAAAATACTTCACGAGACTTTATTTAGTCCAAAGATAATAGACGCTTTTGTCATTGATTTAAGCCCTTAAACAACACATATTGAAATCCAACTACAATTTAACATCATTATAAAAGCAGAATGAGAGGAGTAAACGGAACAGTTCCTCGGTAAAGCAAAAACGCATTGTAGCATTGAATGAGAAAGGTTAAAGACATTTTTTTAATAAATTCAGGACGGAAGATCACCTTAACCTTTGAGACTTAAAGCCTGCATCACAATATTCAATAAAAACTTGTCGCGCCAAAAGAGAAATCAATTCGAGATAATAAATATTGTGGTATAAGCATATGTATCACAGATACCCTATTAAGCATCGATTTGAAGTAGAATCTAACATATATCATAATTTTTAATGACTATTAAAATTTATAGAGGAAAGTAACAGGTGTCTTGCATATTAACAAGTACATCTGGTCTGTAACGATAGCGATGTTTGGCTCTCGATGTTCTCTGCCTATTCCGTAAGGTACCAGCGTGATGATATAATAATAATTAGGTAAAGTAAACCATGGTGGATTCATATTATACAAATGGAAGAAAGATGCTGAAAGAAGTGCTTAGCTAAATTCAGCTTTTAGTGAGCAACCGAAGCCCTTTGTGCATAACATAAGGTCCTTTTGTACCACATGATGACTTCGGCGTGTTTTATTTTACTTTAATTTTTATTACGTCTCGTTTCGCATTTCTTTTACGTGGATAAAAGAGTTATAATTAAAGAACGATAGCATAAATGACGAGCCTTGTACAATTTTAGGCCACTTGTGAGGTAACCTTGGCGTTGTAGCCGCGAGATGGGCTCGGGAAAGCAATAAGGAAACGCGGCTATATAATTAATTGATAACATCTATATGATTTATTGACACTGCTGCAGAGATTGCAGTATTAGCTTTGGTTAACCTGTTACGCGTTCGCCGGTCATGTGACTACGGTTAGATTTATTGTGCGGTCTTCCATACCCTGCATATGATTTCTCGTAGCTATTTGTGCTGTGATCGAAAATGAGAAAGTTAAAATCTGTTTAACATGTTTTTGATTAAGGCAGATGTGTTCAATTCTTATTTTTATTGCTTCTCTATAATTAACTTTAATGGTTAAACGTCTTTCTCGTGCGGGGAGACCTCCAATGTGCAACGATTATAAAGTTTATGATTATGTTCATATTTACACAGCTTAAACTTATTAAATAATATGTTTAATTAGCGTTTTGCTATTCAGCTGATAGACAGACAGAACCGATATCTGAATTTATAGTATCTATAATCATGAATTCACAATTTTCTAAACTTTCCACCACAGTATATTGATGACAATTCTTTGTAATTACTATGTTATAAAACAATATAATATGTATATAATTATACTTTATATTTAATTATTTTAGTAGGTCAATAAAATAATGAACATCTTGTTTCTAACATCCGTTATATTTTATCACAAATTGATACTGCGTTTTGTTCTAACAAATCTGGGTCAAGATAAAGAACTGATATTGTTATGTTGTATCTAATTATAATGAGTTTATTAATAAGTTTATCAGTTATTTATGATATTAATAATATATTTTACGTAAAGAGAATCAAACAAAAAATAATGAAGGTTAAAATATCTATGTTATATGTTATATGTTAATCTTAAAATATCACCAAAACTGTAGTTTCATTAACCTTTAATGACTTTACATTAAATGAAGATATTTTAAAATTTCATTTTAAGATAAGGACTAAGTCCGTAAGAAATAATATTAATTTTTTATCGAAATATATCCATTAGTTTTTGCGTGATGCGAGTACAAGGACATACCTCTAACATTTTCTTTAGGTATATAAATTATAATGCATAATGAACTTAGTGATTTACCGAAAAATTGTGTTTATATAAAAGTTGGTTTTCAAAATTATTACAAATAATTGGTACATTATTTCATGGTATTTAACACTTAAGTATAGTAACTATTTCACTTAATAGGGAAATACAAAATGTTATTATTAATTTATTATTACATCACGGCAGGCCTCTTACGCGGTAAGCACGGTGTCAGATATCCCTAATATTTATAGACCTGATGATATTTAGACTTCAAATACTTTTACACTCGCGCGTTAATATCGTACATTACTCATTAACCATATCTATCAACATCGATCGTAAATGACAAAAAACTTATTATTTATTAAGCGATTGACCCTTTATACCTTTTTTATGGTACTTGTTAACCCTTTTTGTATGTTTATGCAGTCACTGTGTCTATATGGTCAGGTCGTTTCAGTCGCGGAGGCCACCCGGTCGTCGCATATCCGCTGCAACGGCCTCAGTGAGTCACTATTTCATCATTGTCCGTACAGCCTGCATTTACCATATTCGCATTGAGCAAGTACGACCCCGGCGGGGATATTAATGTTCGTGTGTATGTTTATTAATAAGGCTTTCATGTCGCCAATCGGTAGTACATTTGTACATTTCTACTTTTAACCGTTTTCTCATGTACGTTTTGAGATTAATGTCTAAATACGTACTGTGTTTACCATGTAATAAGCTCGTGTTTAACATTGGGAAGATAAGAGGCTTACTGATGAGGATATACGTTGTTACGCCCATTTTATATAGGGGTAGCCAGAGGTTCATAATTTCCACCTGCCGTGATCCTAGCAATTTATTTTTCTTTCCTGCCCAAGTTCATTTAAGTTGCTTCTCTCTGAATCTCTCTCTCGTTTAAGTTGCTTCTATGCTTGTCTCTGAAAGGTATTTTTGTCCGGTCCTCGTGTACCATTAATTATCATGATATCCATTGAACACACACAAAGACAAAGGCATAAACTTATAAGAAATTTTAACATTTAATATGTTGAGCTAGGAATCACACCTAGATCACATACTCATATTAGATTTCCAACTTTCATGACAAAAAAATCATTTTCTGGAAATCTCTCCTAGATTAATCACAAGATTCTAGATAATTTTATGTTTCCAACAGCTTAATCTCTTCCGGAAGGTCAGTGCTCAATAAAAAATAGTGGTTACATAATGACAAACAGTGTTGAGGTGTTCGCGACAGGAAACGTCACATTTGGCCACTGGCGGCGCTGAATGGACTCAAGGGCAACACAGTTGGTGCAAGTAACTACGACAGCCGTGGCTTCCTGGCTTTGAGCCCTAAAATTTTCCTCCCTTTTGTTCCACTATTATATTTCAATAATGTACATTGGCACTTATCAATTAGTATTATTATTATTACCATTATATCGTCACGCAAGGTCACTTTCGAGGTAGGCAAAAAAAAGCGAGTCCTAATTATGTCTATCCTCATCGATCTGAAGCATTTCTTCCTCGAAATTAATAATTCTACAAGATAAAAGCATAACTTTATCTCCCTGAAGGCGTAGACAGAGGAGTGTAGAACACTCCCACATACATGCCTCTGGTTTTCGATATTTCTGCCACCCCTATTTCTGGTCATCTCTCCTATCCTATCGATAATGACTTAATAATTATTAATAGTTGCATTGTTGAAATAAAGTTAGTACAAGCTGAGACATAATCGCTCGTCTCTTTTCACTTGTTTATAACGCGCTGCCAGCCTCTTCAAACATCATGTACTAAAGGCTTCCACGCAATGTCGTGTTGTAAGCCTCATTTGCGCTGTTTATTGGTAGGTACTTTGGGTTTTTTACATTAGTTATCTTTACACCTTGTACAAATATTTATCCATGTTTTTGAATTTGGATGGTTGTCTAATGGATAGCTAGATGAATTAATAGATGCTTGCTTGGACGGCTGGATGAATGAACAGATGTTAGTATGGATGGATTAAATAGATTTTTAAAAACTGTAAATTATATAGGAATCTATATTACAGCGAAATGTAATAAAATGCCTTGTTAAAAAGTACAGTTCTCTTTTTGAGATCGCGACTCATTGTCATACTATTTTTTCCGGAACTAGTATCCCATCAGCAATCTAACAATGATCAAGATGTATCAGTCTTGGTCCACC
>DWEC01002277.1:0-11920 GCA_018245735.1 Microceris miodesmiata
TAAATCTTAACTTAACAAAAATGTTCTAACATCTATTGAAAATTATTGTTTCATACATGTCGTTGTTGCCGGTCACTAATCACCTTACATTATTTGTACTACATATGTAATTTTAAATGAAAACATATGAACGATATTTGCCTTTTAATTTAGCAGTTGTAATTCAACTTATTGTTAGACAATGACATTGTAGCCAGCACGTACTCTATATTTTTTGAACAGAAGCTGCATTTGTAGATATGTATGTATGTAGACGGACCGCGTAAATGTAAAAAAATATGGAGAAAAATGTTTGTTTTAATAACGAATCTTTAGCCTTGTGACTCTGAGAGTCATCTCTAATTCGGTGTACCTTTTAATAATTAATTGAAACTAAACAATATGTTATTTAAATAAAACCAACAAATGGATTAAAACTTTAAAAGCATTGCCTTCATGTCAACATATAGATAAAAAAGGATATTTTTATACATGGCATGAAAGAAAGGCCTTTTGTACTGGTTTCGTCTACATGACATAACAATTTTTGGGTTAGTATCAATGACGAGAGCGCGCGGCAACTGGTGCGTGGAGCGCTGGGCACGTTGGACGCGCGCGCCGCACGCGCAGCCGCACCACTGGCCGCCCGCGCACGCCCGCCCCTTCGCAAGGCCGTGTTTCACCTCGCCTGGTCCCCTGACACGCTGCCGACAGGACAGGTGAACTGATCGTCCATTCATCCAACTTTATCAACCCATAACCCAACATAATCTACAATTACTTGGCACGCACCTCTTTAGAAAAAAGGTGCGTTTTAGGATTAAATGTCACTTGCTGTAACGGTGAAAGAAAACATCGTGAAAAAATTGCTCTTTAGAATTCTGTAGAACGGTTTCTAAATTTTGTGGAATCTGCCAACCGGCACTTAAGGTAGCAAGATATGGTCTTAATTCTCCTGATTCTGAGAAAAGACCCATGTCAACAGTGCAATGACAAAAGTATTAATGATGATGATGAATTACATGTCACATTGTAAAGCATTCAAAGATTCTGCACAGAAGTGTACAAATGACCGAGGTAATTGATGTTGCATTCATAACGGTTAAAGTTCTTTTATGAAAATATTTCCTTCCTGCGAGCACCTTCAACGATTTCTGCTTAATCATCTAAAAGCTTACTCGCGAGCCTCGGCAATATCCGTGTAAATAGTATTAAAAGGGGCTGCGCTTTTGTCCCGTTCACTTTTAACGTGCTTTATATTTATAGAATTTTTTTGATCGCCATTTTGTACACCGTGGAGAATTTCAGCTTTACTCGTATACCCAACGACTTCTGCTTTGATTGACCTTTTGTCATCCGAATATGAGTAGGTACATACTTCTGTATTCATAACAGGCTATAACTCCGCTCTTGGAGTTTTTGGATCAGCATCTTTCTTCGTTGAACACATGGCTGCTCCCTCGCGCATTCACCAGAGCCTTAGCCGGTTGCTGGAGTGCCGTTCTTAAGGAGATGGCAACTCAAGCTGATTCCGGCGGCCCCGAGAGGCCGAGAGTCTATCATGACCGGCTCAGGGAAGCTCTCGATCTTCTCGCTGAATTTATTCACGCTGAAGGAAAAGGTAACAGTCTTATATACCCTCAGCAAACATTTTCATTAACATTACCAAACCAATAATAGGTGTGAAAGTAATTAAAGATATGTATTATATGCCTAATGTGTAAATTGCCAGAAATGTGCTCTTAATACACTTCGGTGGCTGCATGTCCCTTGAACGTAACAGCTTCATAAAGTGTCTTAATAGATGCAGTCCAAGCAACTTTTATATTGAACCTTGATGCTGTCCATATAGGAATACCTTCATCCACTCTTGTATTACTTTGGATAAAAATATTGTTACACAATACAAGATTCTATTATTGCTGTAAAAATATCTAATTAATTAACCGGCCTAACAACCAAAATGATCTTTGTCGACAATTTTACGTCATTACTCTACTAGCAAGAATTTTTAACTTTATCACGAACAACCACTTGAAAATATAATGTAAAATGAATGACTAAAATGAATAAAATGACTAAAATGAATAGTATAAAAATATAAACTCATAAGCCAGATCTGCTGGTCTGTTCAATATGTCCAACATTCGTGGTACCAGGTCTGTCGATGAGCGAGGTGCAGAGCGCGGAGTGGTCGCGCGTGGAGCAGCGGTTGCAGTTCCACCAGGCCAGCACGGAGCAGCTGCTGGAGCTATGGCTGGCGGACCGCGTGGCCGAGCAGGCGCGCACGCCACTGCCCTCGCCCTACGGCTCCATACTCGTCAGGTCAGTGCAAACTGACACACTTTCCTGTACGTATTATTATATATGCAAAGACGTCTCTGTAATCCATTGGTTTAAACGGTATCTAATCACCGACCTGTCGTAGGCTCTCTGGATATAGTTTTCAGGTTTGAAAAAAGCTGTCAGATGAAGTCCATAATAAGTCCATATTGTTGCATCCATAACCTTGTCCCACTTTATTCTGCAGCTCCACATTTAGTTCAACCTTTACTCTCTATCTCAATTTCAAATTTAATTTTAAATGAATACGCAATTTGTAAAAGAAGTAGATATATGCGGGGTCAAAATAATAACAATGTGTATTATTACCGATACAATGTATATTATCTCTTTACAAAGATAACTTAAAACCTTTCGTAAGATCATAAGTGCTATTGCATGTATTATATTCTTACATAATTTCGTGTCACGTTGTTTGTTAGCGAAGAATTCCAAGACTTTTCATACGATTTTACCGCTCTTTTTTTGAAAATTGTGTCTTATTTAAAACTTAAACGATAGAAAGAAGATAGTTTTTATCCGGATTTTTTAAATTTTAAATTCGACTATTTTTATATTCGTTGGAGGATTTCGAAGTGAGTACTCGACAAACGACTTTCCTAATGTAATGGGCGCGTAAATTTTCCACTTCCAGAATGGGGAGATATTATTTTTTACCAAATAATAATAATGAATACAATATTGGATAAAATTTTAATTACATTCTGTGCATTTTTCACATCCCAACACAGTTCCATTTGCAGCGAGACTTTTAAAACATAACCGTATATAATTAGAGTAGATCGAAAAAAAAGATATTTTTTCGCTGATAAAGCAAATTTTTTCTTTCATTATTTAAGGTGACAAAATATTTTCATTTACATATTCTTTAACTAATAATGTCTAAAAATTAATAAATTGGAATAATAATAATAATAAGTAATTCACAGTACGCGTGGCCGGACCTACTAGCTCATTACACTCGTATATCATTCAATGACCATTCGAGAAAAGCTAGTGCAAATTAAAATATAATAATATATTATTATATTTTAACTAGACGGTAGCGTTACCATGCTGTCAGTATAAATAATATGTTAAGTATGATTAAATGACATCACAAGTCCGTGTTATTTTTCTAATACCTACTTCACCAGCAGTTACAAGTATGTAAACTGACAGCGCTAATAACTGTGCAAACTCAGTACAAAGTCGTGTCGTGGAATGACTGTCAGAGCAATACAAGTGGCTGTGCAAGTCCTTTGTGCAAAGTTGAATGGGTCGCAGCCAACAACAGGGCAAATGTCTGCGTAAATACTCTGTGCAATATCGGATACGTCTCGCCTCTAAATGGAACCTTGTTGTTAAAGACGTAATTTGGTATATCTGAACATTTATCATCTACAAACGCTGATTTAGCCAAGTCTAGAATCATTTTCTATCAATCATACGTATATTTAAGGATATGTGCTGCTGTTCATTTGATATATATCCTTATTATATGAGAGGCGACTTTAATTTTTAATCGTACATGAGCGGTTTTAAGTAATATAGGACTGTGTTGTTAATAGAAATAGAATCATGTAATTAATAGAATCATGTAATTAATAGAATCATGTTATTAATAGAATCATGTAATTAATAGAATCATGTAATTAATAGAATCATGTAATTAATGGAATCATGTAATTAATAGAATCATGTAATTTATAGCATATTACCTTTATCATATACCATGTTATATATTTGTTACTGAATCATTGTTACTTCTTAGAGTATATTTCAACCATGACTCGCTCTGCGTGGAGGTGCTCTCCGCGCGCGATGTCATCCCTCTGGACCCTAATGGACTGAGCGATCCGTTCGTGGTCCTAGAGCTTCTGCCGAAACGTCTGTTCCCCAAAGCTCACGAGCAAAGTACAAACGTCCAAAAGGTACGAAAATATTCTTAGAATTCACGTAACAAAATCAAACGAATGTTCAACTTTTGAAGCAATATGAAAGTTTTGAGATTTCTTGTAAGTTTCTCAAAAATAATACCTTTTCCCGTCTCAGTCAAGGACCTCAAACACGTGCTGAAGTTAAACTTTGAACAGCCATACATCCATTTGTGTACTAAATGAAAAATATTTTTATATTTTTACTATGAATAATAATTATGACATGTTATATACATACATATAGAGAAATTTTATTGCCAATATTAATATGCATGCTATTTTACACATATTCTTTAATATGAAGTGTACTCATACTATAAATACTACTATGGTTATACAATCCATATAGTATTTTATACTGTACATACACACGGTACACGGAAACAGAAAACCCTGAACCCGGTGTGGGACGAATGCTTCGAGTTCGCGGTGTCGCTGGAGGCGTGCCGCTCGGCGCAGGCGGCGCTGGCGCTCTCGGTGTGGGACCGCGACGTGCTGACAGCGGACGACTTCGCGGGCGAGGCGTTCGTGTCGCTGGCGCGCGTGCCCGGCGTGCACTCGCACGCGCCGCCCGACCCGCTGCGCCCTCTCGAGCTGCCGCTCATGCAGCTACACGACCGCAGTCAGTTCTCTTATCATTACTGCTTTAGATTGTAGTGTTGTGAACTACAGATACGCTGTTTTTATATATTTCTGCGTCAGGGCAACCTATTTTCACGCCTGATTTGAGATTAGAAAGTCATTCTAAAAAGTGGAATGATTTTTAATTTTGGTTACGCTGATTAATTTTTTTTTTATTTAGAAATACACACGTGTTACATGCTATTTATCCTGGCGGCAAGCGAGATGTAGCCTAGGCACCCTCGCCCAGAAAGTGCTTAGCTCACCTAGAATCAATCGCTTTCTTGTATCCATAGCTTCGTTCCACATGATTTAACATTGCGCATCTACCCGACCGTGAAGAATTTGTTTGTTTGTTTCTGTTTGTCTTGATAGCCTTCCTTGGGTAAACCGATCGTCGATAACCTACAGACTAAGCGTTGCTTTTTAAAATATTTAGCCAAAACAACTGTTTTTTTCTTACCTGAAAATAATTTTACAGTTTTCATTAAAACGAATTCACTTACGAAATTCATTCCACTTGCTTAATAATATTATAAAGAGGAAAGATTTTTTTGTTTGTTTGTATCGAATAAGCTCCAAAACCACTACACTGATTTAAACTATTTTTCAGTAATAGAAAGCTACATTGTCAGGAAATAACATAGGACATAATTTATTTCTAAAAAACAGACATGTGCAAAAAAGGGCTATATTAACCAAGATATAAAAATCGTCTCAAAAGTTTCCTTTTTTCACGTGCGCCACTTAAATGGTTAAGGATAAGATAAATTGATGTATTAATGAATTGTAGGACTAAAAAAGATCTACAAAAAAGTTCACGACCAGGTTTATCTATCTATGACAGCTAAGCTATAAAAAGCGTTTTTATATTTCAATAATAATTAAATAACCACTACATACATACCTTAGATGAGTTTTTTCATGTGATAATATGAATCCTTATGAAATTAAAGTATTTCATCATTGAGATAATTTCAAGTGGATCGATATTTTTTTGTCTTTACATCATTAAAATTGGTCAATTCGTTGAGCATGTATTATTTAATTATGAACATTTAATTTCGAAGTTATCATAATGAGTATAAAAATGTTATACACCATCCGTGTGTTCGAACATTTTGTGGCAGATCAAATTCCACGCGAGCGAAGCCGCAGACAAAAGCTAATGTTTCTATAAAAGGTCTGCTTACGTACTCTAATAATAGTAATCGAAAAACAAACTAAAGCCATTAAAGAACAATGGCATAATGAATGGCCATTAAAAGAAAAAGATTTCGATTAGGTACCTACTACCTATTTGGTCGCGATTATTCGAGACGAACTGCTACAAAAGGACAAAGTTAAAATATTTAAAGGTGCAATCGATTTGCTAGTTTAGTTGTAGTACGGCAAACTAGGTATTCTGTGGCACTTAGCTTTAATAAATTTAATTATATTTGACCACTTTTGACTACATACGTTTGTAGTTAAAATTATATATGAACAAAATGTTTGATTTGATTCAAAACGCTCTCTGAATGAACATACATTGTATTTTTTTAATGGTACCTTTATTACAAACTCTGGCAACACAATAGAACTACGAGCGCGGAGCTCACAGCTTAATTAAAAATCCATCGTCTGTCTAGACTCGTAAAAATTAAGCGGCATTGAGTTGGAAACTTTGTTTGTCACCCCTTTTATATTTACCGAGTACGGAGTAAATAATGCTTTCACTTTAGTATTTATTTTATTTTGTTCTTTAATATGTCACCAGCATTCTATAATCTATTACGTTTTGTTGTATACATTACCACTGTTGCACAAGTGAGTTTCAGTTTATAAAGTTAAAAAAAAAGTTTACGTGCGTGTTTGATAATTCTTTGAATTTTATCATGACATATATTTAGCTATACGAGTATATGTATTTTTGCGTTTCAGTTAAACCTTTTTTTCGATAGTATGGATCTTATTCGGGATCCTGTTTCAGGTCACCCCATCTTACAAATATTGGAGTCGCGCACCACAGACAAACTGGCTTTGGAGTTTGTCAAGAAGCAAAAGCTGCGTTTTGCCGAACAGTAAAAATGACTGTTTTGATCTCATATTCTACGTTGAAACATTTCTGTTCTGCTGCTTTCATTCTATGTACGCACAACGTCCATTAACAAATGTCGACAATATGTAATACTTATATTTTGAAAATATTACGATATTTTTAAATTGAATTATAATTTTGAGACGTATTAAAATTCTAATTCTCCTACGTAAAGATGTAACGAAACATCAGTATTAATGTAAATTATATTACAAAGACTGTGTAATTCTTCTACTCATGAGAGAATATTGTGTAAACTTTCCGAGAATTATAATATTCATGTGTATAGTGTGCACCTTCGGAGCTTATGTCCCTAGTTGTAGATTCTAGTAGAGATTCCCGACCAAGTACTTTAAGACTTCTCATTATTTTTATATGTGTACTTTCTATACAGTTTACCTCGCGTAGATTTCACGCTACACACACTGTTCTATTATACCTAATGTGTACATACGCACTCGATTGCTCACCCTTTACAAATAACTTAGCTGCGTACCTAAATTCAATCTGAAAATCGTCAGCTGTTATGAGAATTGAAATATTTTTAGAAACATTTGTTTTCGACCGTTTTTGTTAGCGTTCGTGTCATATCAGCGCAGTGCATTTTATATGGCAGTATTCCCTCAGGATACATATCTAAATTTGATACTTCCTATGTCATTCGTACTTGTGACAGAAGTTTGGTTATTGTGAAGACTGTTCTGGACCCTCCATATTGATTTTTGCCCAAACGGCGTAAGTTTTAAAACCGCGCAATGTACGTATTCGTTTCACATCCTCTATTTTTGTATCGCACTATGCACTTTGTATATACATCGCAAAATCTTATAGCTTGTCCTATTTCCTATTGAAATGAGCTTCGTGTTATCCGACTCGCTACCAAGGATTATGGTAATGTTTCTATGTCTAGTCTTAAACGACTGATTTTGATTGTTAGCTGAATTATTATATGATATGAGTATTAAAAATGAATATATTATATAAAATTGTTTGATGTGTACACTATTGGACGATGTAGTAGCTGACTTTATTGGTGTTTTACAATGATTACTTACACGTAGTGAGTAGCAAATCGATGTAACTATATTGTCTAATTGAACTCTGTGTATATTTTAATCAGTACATATTTATGTCGTAAAAATAATTCATATTAATGTTTAGAATAAGAACTTATATATGTGAAATGTTATCAGCTGAAATTCTTTTATCGAATAGATTTTTCCAGATACATAGATATACATTATTTTATTGGTGTTTTAAATAAAAATATATTTATGCTTATGTATAATGAAAAATGCTTATATGTGTAACAGTTTGCTGAATAGCTTTAATATTATAAAAAGTATATTGAAAATTTGGTATAGGTCCCCCATTACTTTACTATTCGTTCTATCGACACGAATAAAGCTATCTTCCTTGAAGTATCTATGCTCGAACTCTTTGTAAAATAGAAACATATTATTTTCGGCGGCTTCAACAATTTATTTATTCAAATATTGAAAAAGCAACCTCACAGGAAACGGCGGAAAAATTGCCGACAAAATTGCTGATATAAACTACTCTATATAGAGTTCAACGAAAGAAACTATTATACCAAGTCTGGTATAATCGAAAAGGAATTAATTCTCAGTTAATTGCCATAGAAAATTCGATGTGAGATCACAATCAGGTACATGTTGAGGTTGACCTACAGAAACTTCCAGAAAAAGTTTCTTATGAGGAATATCTAAAGATGTAAATAATGGTAAGTTTGTGTTTATTTCTAAACCGGATGTCGTCAACAGGTCTTGTCCAATAAGGTTAACGTTTTAAACTTAGTTTAGCAAAATTATCTCATCACTAGCGGCGGACTCGGCTTTAAATTTGGTGAGAAAAATTTAAATTTACTTTAAGTGCTCGGAAAAAAGCAGCGGTACCTAGTTCAGAAGTTCAGAGTTCCAACATCCTACTCCGGGATCCGGCTTTTGGGTTCAAATCCTGACGTGTACCTCTTTCTTTACAAAAATATGTGCATTTGAAGTTTAAATATCTGTCTTCGTACCGGGAGAGTATAACATCAAAAGGAAACTTGCAGCCCTAAGTCGGATGCTAATCCGTTCTCCAAGGCCTGAAAACTGTCAACCCACATTTAACAACCTTGGTAGACTGTGACCGTGCCGAGAAAAAACCGTATCTGAGCGCGGAACGTTAAAAGCTTATAATAATGATGCTAACCCAGAAATTATATAAGAGTAATAAATATTTATATTTTCAAATTTATAAAATATTGATATATTAAAATGTTATGGATATAAAAACACTATTATATTTCAGACTCTGATTAATTCGTGTGTACATTTCATATAGTAACATATCTGGTAGATATTTTGATTTATGATAGCTCAACATTTTTCAAGGAGGCGACGGTCCACATAGGGCCATCAATTTATTGGAATTTTATGCTTCGGAAATATTTTTTAATGTTTACGGGTGTATTATACCCAAATATGTCAATATTCTTAATTATAACTGTCTCAAGATATACCGAATTTAGAATTATTAATATTCGCGTTGGTTTATCAAAACAACATATATAAGGGATATAATGTATATAAAATATTGGATATCAGTGAAGGGAATATAAAAGTTAGCGATGTGACGTGATTAAGCCAAAGAAAAAAGCAACGCGCAAGAAGCGTTCTGCCGCCTCGTAAAGATAAAAGAAATATTTCAGAGGGGAATATTTTAATTTGTATAACGATGTATATGTATTGTTTTGGGTATTTATATAAATGTGTCGCTACTTAGCTTTTTTATACTCTCTCTCTTATAATGAATGTTGTAGAAGACCTTCAGCGCGATCCTTCTCACGCGCGCTAGTCCTGCCCTCTGTCGCGGACATGTAGGAACAATGCTAATATCATTTTTAACTGCAACCTAAGCCATATCGTTGAGCTTGTAATTACATTTAAGTATAAAATAATAACGATCTCTACATATATCAATATTTTAAATTTTCAAATACGATTTCCAAGACCATTCTATGTGTCAATTAATTAAAAATTAGGCAGTATGATTCTTACAAATCCGTTAGCGATTCTATACAAAATTGTCCATTCAGACGCGCCAAACTGTCGCGTTCGGAAACTTCTGGAACTTATTTACGTATGTAGTATTTATAGCTTAAATTTACTCGTACGTGCTCGTCCAAACACGTCACACTGTAACGTTATAAATATAATATTTAAATGATAATATCTGTAATACGTAAGATGAATCATTAGATATGTTTTTGACTTATTGTCGTCGTACTTGAAATATTTCTGATTGTGAACGATATAAATGTCCCCGTAGATACAGTGTCGTAGATTTTGAAATCGTCTGTTCGTGTTTCCGCAAAATGTGTACTGCAATTATAGCTCCACAACACTAAACATTAATGGATTTTCTCTTTTCGCTGTGACCAAAGATTTAAAAATAATATATTAAATGTGGTATATATTTTTGTGTTTTATTTATCGACAGTAACTGACACACGCCTTGTCATTCATAAATAATGTATAACATAACTTAAAAAAGGATTGAATATAGGTACGTTTATAATATCAGTACAATCAGAACAATACAAATGAAACCTCGGAGTATACTACCCTGACTAGCCTTGGGGGGGGGGGGGACTAGGAGCATGATGCAATAATGTCTTAATATCAAAATAACAACAGTTTCATTAACAAAACTGACACATTTAATCCCTGTTTATGAAATTTATACACAAATGAAAGACCCCAAAAGATGACAGGCGACATTTAGCGTTTGTTTCCTGAATAAATAAGTGTTACACAGCCCACGGCAAAGTTCACATAATGAAATAAGGGTGTTATGAGATAATAGTTTAGTTCTCCAACAGCCCGGTCCCGTGCACAGTACAGGTATGACTAGTTTGCTTGTTAGCGAAGTTGTTCGTGTCTCCGGGTTCTGTGGCGGTCGTAAGTATAGCCTTATAGTTGGTATTGTTACAATAGATTCGTATAACAGTCATTGGCAAATATATTATTATTGTCCAGTGTCTCCCTCTTCAAAATCTTTCTTTCGAGAACTTGGATCTGATGAGGTTCTTAAAATATATAGATAATTAATCGTTAAAGACAAATATTGTTTTGGGTACATTCTAAGAATAGCCAAAAGAAATCCAGATAATTCCATCATATTTGACAGTGGCAAAAATTCAGTTTGTCAGTGGTAAAACAATTTACGAAAAAAACACTGTACTGCTCAAGACCAGCAGCTTTTTGTCAACAAGCATAGATACATATATACATGACCGGAGCCTTTTAAGCCATACAGGCCTTTCAAAAACTATAGCGTGTAACAAACAACTCTGTAAACTCGGTAAGATAAACAGTCAATAATAGTTTCATATTGATTTTAAATTCTTAGTAATTTGGTATCGACATAATTACTTGTACTTACTATTCAAATTTAACTACAACAACTATTATTTGAGCGAACTTGGTCCGAAAATTGTTGTATTTGTCAAAACAATTAGAATACTGTATTATATATCCGAATATAAATTCCGGCTTCAGTTTATTTTCATCTATATACAGCTTAAGCTTTCGTTTGGTTACTTATGTACTTCGATTAGAAATTTAGAAAAGCACATGTTAAATGGAAGAATCTAGAAATTGCATATTATCATTGAAAAATCTAATAATATATACCAGCAAGCAGCGTAAACATTGACCATAAGTTGTGTCCTGCGTCATCGTCTAGTCGTTTAGAATTCAGCCTCTCACTCCGGGGTCCTGGGTCCAAATCCATGGCGCGCCCTTCTTTACATAAATGTGCGTTTCAAGATTAAGTGCCACTTGCTAACGGCGGAGGAAAACATCGTGACAAAATCTAAATACCTTAGAAGGTATAAATAAAAAATCTAACGTATGTGAAGACTGCGAATCCGTACTTGGCCGGCGTTGCTGACTGTGGTCTTAACCCTCTC
>DWEC01002278.1:0-11918 GCA_018245735.1 Microceris miodesmiata
ATAGGACGTAACGTAACTGGTGAAACGTGGGAGTGTACTACACTCCTCTGTCTACCTCTTCGGGGAATACAGGCGTGATGTTACATAAAATAAAACGTGCCTTTTTTGAAACCAATTTTCTCTTATTAGGATTCCTATCCATTTTCCCATAATTCCGATATCTAAGACTTAATCTGCCCTTGTAACATCCCGAGCACTTATCTTTGGTGCATCTTAATTGAATCTCGCCATGGGGTGTTCAGTCTACAAAATAGCCCAATACTGGTAAAGTATCGGAACCCATTCTTCAGATCGGATCTTAATAAAAGACTAGAATCTTATATAAAAGAAAACCGCAAAACAGTAAAACTGGTTTATTTGAATTTACTACGTTAATCTCGACACAGAAATGTAAAACATTTACAAACACTAAATAACTATACAAAATTATGTTTATAGTATAGTTCACTGGCTTAGAATGCACAACCTCTAGTCAGGAAGACCTGTGTTCAAATCCTGGCGCGAATATTTTTACAATAATATGCGTTTAGAGTACATAAAAATCTTTGTGTTTCACTATTAGACAAAGTTTTCCTGTCAAAACAACCAAGGTTATGACCATATTCTGCCACGTTCCCCAAACGTAGTTTGTGCAGACGTCACACGTTAGAAAATCTTACAAGCGACTCTGAGGTACAAATCTTTCTTCATGTTGCTTCTCCACGTTGATCTCCTATTGTTTCGAAATTACCTTCGAATACGGAAGTCTGCGGCAGTGGCATGATATGAAATATTATTTCGAACTGCAACTATAGCGCAGAGCCGTGTAGAGCCGCGTAGAGCCGTCACCCCTCTATCATTTGTCACAGTCAGCGCGCAAGATGAAAGCCTGGGACAAACCGCTCGCTTCACGACTCACTAGCCACTGCGGCTGGTGTTGCACTGGGTGCGGTATTATTTTTATTAATTTCTTATTAATATCACGCCTCTAATCGCTGAAGAGGTAAGCAGGTGCTTTCACCAATTGCGTTTTACGTTCCGTGAAATAGGTGGTGAGCTTATTGCCATAAATTGGGCTCGGATCCAGGCTGGTCGAGTGGTTGTCAGCGCAAGTACCGGTCGAAAGGTTCCGGGTACGATCGGGTTGTGTGGTATTGGAAATTTCTGTTTTGAAATTTCTAGTCGTGACTCGGAGTCTGGATGTGTGTGGTATATGACAATAGGCTCACCATCTATTCCACAGTGGTACGTAAACGATACTGAGAAAAATGGGTGAATATTATACTCCTCTGCCTACTTTTTCGAGGATTATAGGCGTGATGTTACGTTTCATAAATGTATTTTGATTCCAAAATTACTATTTATATCGCAATGATATTTGGTGTGCTCTGCCTGCCACATAGGAAACTTAACGTAGTGGGTGCTTATGTTTATAATGACCATGTATGACGAGTTTCATAACTGTAGGCGATGAGATAAAAAAGTTTTCCGGACGGTAGGTGTTGAAATTTCTTAGTGTCTTTATAAGAGTGGCACATTAGCCCCCGTGTCAATTTCCATGACAAGAATTACACTCTATTATGAATAAGGAGATAGGACAGCCGAGGATAGGGCGCGATGGCGCTCATTGGGGGAAGCCTACGTCCAGCAGTGGACTGAAATAGATAAGGAAATATCGATATTTAATATCGAATAAAGTAACCATTTATAGTTTCCGTATTGACATTGTTTATCTTAAAGCTAATATACGTTACAAAGAATTTATTTTTACTGTATCTTGCCCTTATCCGCTGGAAGCAGCCATTAATACGCCATATTCCTATTTTATTGTCCCCATGACTTTATCGCGATGCCTTCCCGATATCCGTTCTATTATTGTACGGGTAAAACTTTGATTTGATTCCGGACAAGTTCTGTGGTCCAACAAAAGACTTTATTTGCTTCTTTGTGCCGCAAACTTTGGCGAGATATCGCCGTAGAAATTCTTTAATAAAGTGCTTTTTAAACGCTGCCGCGGCTGGTTTCTTTGTTGCAAACTTGATAATTCGCGGTGCAATTGAATATTATATTTAAAACTGTCTGTTTTATAGTATATAAGAAAAAAAAACATTTTATATTTAAACACATAATATAGACATTTATATTTAATCAGATGAATAATTAATATTTGTGTATACATATGTTTTTGTTAAAATGTATAGGTAATAGTTAGCAGTAGGGCTGACGATAATTACAATTTGTGTTGTATAGCAAACAAAAGTATTCTCAAAATAGTTACTAAGAAAGAACAAAGGAGTCGTAAACGTTTGGCCGGATTTGTAGAGATTTTTTGCGTTTATATCCTGATCTTAATTATACTTCTAGGTACCGCCGTTTTCGGTGTAGGTAATATTATATCAGATGCCTAGTTATTAGGCTGTCAAGAAAATTCGTACATACATATCGCCATACCTATGTTACATATACCTAGACAGAAACTATGAATTTCTGTCTGTTATGTCGTGGCAAATATCTTTCCCGTCTTCTACATTCATTCAAGTCATATCCTCTAATAAGGAAATCTTGACCTGGTTTACGTTTAAGATATCTCCCATGTGATGAAGAATTAAACTGGCTAGGATTTATTCTTATGCAAAAGAAAGATGTAAAAAAATAATTAGAATAGAGCAGCGAACTAAAATAACGCGAGTATGTAGAGTCAGAAAGAATACGTCTAGAAAAATATGTTTTTTTCCGCCCACTACATTGCTTACAAAAACAAACATTGTGATACAGAAAATATCAAATTTGATCCATTAACACCCTCGTTGCTAGTGATTTGATAGCTTTGTGTAAAGTCTGCGACCCGCTTCATTTTGATTGATGACGCAAAAGTTAAGTATTATAACGTACGCTTCGGTGTATTTTAATAAATTACACCGGATAAAATATAACGCGTTGATGAATAACTTTAAAAACAGATTTTCCGATATTTTTGTTTCGTAATTTGTGGAGTTTTCAATTTTTTTTCGTTTATTAGAATGCACAGTGTGTTATTGATTTATTGTAGGCGACTCGCGGTTACTGTAAATTATGTCATAATTGTATTATATATTTTTTTTTTGTGTCACACAATACGATGTAAGAGCGAACAATCCAATATAAAATCTATCATTTAGTTACAGTATTTTTAGTTCAAATATCATTATTACTTATAGTTCTATAGAGTATTTAAATATTAAATATTCATATATGTTAATATAAAAATAAAGTGAGAAAAATAGGGGAAAATCAATACTTACGTGTCTTGATCAAATAGATAAGAAGCAGACTAGTAAGGGAATGAGAATTCTCCGAAAGCGGCGCGATTAAATGATGAGAGTAATTAATGTAGGAGGCAAGTTAGGCATGGATAGAGATATTTGACACTGACTGCTCTCTGTCGACACTGTAAGTAACCTGACGTGATGGTATAACAGTAATGTTTAATAATATCGTTAATAAATATAATAATAAGTAATCTCTTCATTTTATTCGCCATAGATTTATTGTTAAATAAGTTCTATTAAATGAAATAAAGGAGCGTAAGGGACCAGGCGTGAGGATATATATATACATAATATGTATACAGAAACTTTTCATCAAAACTATTATTACTATTATGAAGGGAATTATTTTTCAAAATTATTCGTATAACACACAATAAATGTAATTAATACAGACATAGCTAATATCAGAGTTCATGTAGAGCCACGCCCGTAGTCGGATAAGCGTTACCTCGCGTGATCTGTCCGTTGCACCGCTGGCTTCGGTAAATTAATTCTAGCCCTCGTGACTAAGTGTTCGGTTCCGGCTTCGTGAAAACAGTGACAATTAAATGTTTATCAAGTCTAATTGCTTAGGGTTTTAATAAATCAGCTCTTCTTTGTTATTGAGTAACAATTTGGGTTATTGAGCAACAAACATTGTTATTGAGTAACAATTGGGGTTATTGAGCAACAAACATTGTTATTGAGTAACAATTCAGGTTATTGAGCGACAAACATTCTTATTGAGTAACAATTTGGTATTGGGTAACAATTTGGGTTATTGAGCAAAAAACATTGTTATTGAGTAACAATTTGGGTTATTGAGTAACAATTTGGGTTATTGAGCAACAAACATTGTTATTGAGTAATAATTTGGATTATTGAGCAACAAACATTGTCATTGAGTACCAATAATGACTAACACTGTTTGTACGATGTGTAATTTGGGATATACATCTGATATACCAAAAGATTGGATAGTTTAAGCGAGTAGGGACGTGATTGCGAAAATTATATTTTGTATTTTTTATCCTTAATCAATGTGGGATAAAGTCAGCATTTGTTAAGTCCTTGGGTGGGCTTGGTGACTATTTAAAAAGTCATTTCTAACATGTAAGAACTCATGTGCGAAGAATTCGACAAAATCCCAGAGCTTGATTTAGTATGAAAGCTATATCGAGGATTATAAAACATTATTTTTTTTTTAGCAAACTATAATATTTTTTTATAGAATTCTAAAAACGAAAAGGTTCTTAATTCGCTGTGTTCTTAGATTAAAACGTTTCGTTTACATTCATGATTAAACGACGAAAAACACGTGAATTGCGGTATATTTATTCAAATTATAACTACATCAATTTCTCGGCAGTTGTTTTAGTGGTTAGTAAACATAAATACAAAGCGGGTGTTATGAGCTCGATTCTCAGCCAAGATAAATTTTAGTGAAACTAGCTCGAGATCTATACCTTAAGGTAAAATGATGTACTTAAATATGTATTTGAATATTTATATACGTATTTACGTGATGTATATACGTCTAGTCATCTTAACACAGACTTTACCTAGATCGGATGTTGGAGTACTAAAAATACACTATCATAATAAGATGTGTTACTTATACTTATTCATCATATCGTTTGGTACTAAGCCCTCGTCCCTTGTATGTGATATTATCGATAGCCGCAGTTTACAGGGGTTGGATTTGATTCAATCAAGTCTTGTCCACGTGTAATATATATCAGATTACAGGGCTTAGGTGTTTCCATTTGCTGTAGCTAGACCTTTACATGTTTATGTCTATGTTTTATAAAATATTGATGATGATGATGATAATAATAATGATGATGACGATAATGATGATAATGATAATATTTGTTTTTACGTACCATATACATTGCAAAGTTTGGTTAAACGCATCTCTTCAATTTTTTTTAATGTAATGTTATTTTAATATAATGCAATGTAACGTTGCTTGCAAAATATGCCCAGTAATTACACGTATTAATAACTGAAGTCAATTATTCCACCTTTGTCTAAGACTGTCCGTTTCGAAAACTTAAAAAACATCCTCTGTGGGTAATAAAAGTAAGAAATCCGTTACCGAAAATAAAGTCGTCTATTTCTAACCTAATAAAAGCTACCGTGAGGAGAGTTCGAACCAAAAAATGGTTGTATTCAGTAGCCAATGAACATCTAAAGCAACAAGAAATATATTTTATGGTAAACGTCAAAAGGGATCTAAATGAAATCTTCGGGTAACAGAAAAAAGTCTTCTTTATGTGCCTACGAGTCCGCGATAGGTGCGTTTTAGAAACCATAACGAGAGAGTCCCGTAGGAAATAAGTAGCGGCGACACGTCCCACAGGTATAGCGGGGTAAGTCGCCCGTCTTTACACCCGCTTTTATTATTTTTGTATTACGTTATCACAAACAAATCCCTTCACAGCTTTGTTTTGACTTGTATTATGGTTAGGGGAGAGTTGTTAACTGCGAAATAAATATCGTAGTTTATTACAAACAACATTAGGTATGTGTTATCATCAAAATCTGCTCCATTCAAATTGTAGTTTAGCAAATCATATAAGCCTTTATGCTCTTTACATTGTTCGTTTATTATTCTTAATGTGGTCGTATGTATACGTATATAGATAAGAAAAAGAAAAAGAAGTATATAGAAAAGAACGTATATACAAAAATAACGATGTATTTGTTGTATAATCAAATATTTGTATTCATGTGTAAAGAGTATCCTACCCCTTTCCAAGCTAATAGGATCCGTTGCATTGTTAATTTTGGGTATAGGAATATATATTTCGGTATAAAGAAGGGAAAGCTGCATAATTTCGGGAACGAAGTGGGGAGACGTCGCGTGCGACAAGTGACAGGACGCGCGACGTGTTCGGGTGAGCAACTGTGCGACTGGTATACTGCGACTAAGCATAATTGATACTTGATATAAGTTTGCGTTAGTATAAAATCTTACTCGCAAAACCTATGTGAAAAAAAGTTCAAGAGCACATATTGTAAGTATCAATTTATAAAGGATATTTCTAACTACCAAGATTCTGTGACAGTTAAACTGGCATAGCTAGCTATGTAATAATATTTTTTATTATATCATATCCTCATATCCGATACGGAGTAAGACACTGGGTGCAAAATAGTTCTATCCTTAGGGACTTGCCGTGCTTATTCTACATTCATCTCTCGATTCATATACAGACGCTGGTTTCAGAGATTTCTAACTCAACCAATATTACCTATTGGGCCAAGATAGGCAAATCTTGTTCTCAATCAGCATCTGCATTCATCTCCATTATATCTGTTTTATCATAATTTCATATTTTGCCGTTCCAAGTGAAAATTAAAACTAGATATTTTCGGTGAGCACTCCTAAAACACATTTTCAAACAAAATTCGAAGAAAAAACGCGCGTTACACGGTTTAAAAAACGAATTCTCTTTTATAATAAGCGCTTCACAAGTTTTTAATTTCTTTGTGTAGGCAATTTCACATGAACGTTACCGCAACATGCGAACTTTCATGACGTGAAAAATTCAAAGCAATAATTAAGAATTTTAAAATTACATAAAACAATTTACGAACTACTAAAACTGATAACATTTGCGAGGACCGTGCTTTTTATTGACTTAGTCGTCAATATCTACTTCATTCTTTTGTATTGCTGTAACTAATATCTTAATAAGAAGCATAACATCATCGTCTTCATCATCACTGATGGAAACGAAGTCTTTACCCGGAATAATATTTACGACATTATATACAAGACGTGAATTATTGATTTGTAAATTGTAAGGAGATGCGAAGAACTGAAGATCGAGCTCAGTGGCGTGCCATTGGAAAGGCCTATGTCCAGCAGTGGACTGAGATAGGCTGATAATGATGATGATGATGATGAAATTATAAAATAACCACGCGTGTTTCATGACCAGTTATTCAATTTAAACATTTGATTACTTTAAACAATTAATGTTTACGGTGGGTTTGTGTTTATCACGACATTACGAATCGTATTGCCTAGTTAAATAACACATTTGCATGTCTGCAGGAAATTATGCCTTTAACATAATTAATACACGCTGTTGGTCCACAAACACTCTGTGCAAACAAACTTCGTCATTACTAGTACACATAAACTTATACATATGTATTTTATGTAGATTAATCATTAATTTCTTGTACACAGTTTCATATAACCAAAGCGGTGATATCACGTGAGTGAAAATATACTTAGATAATAATTGTACCATGTCAATTTATTTAGAGATCTATTATCGTAATTACAGTAGTCTATAATTATCATTTATTTACGAATTTATGGCGATGGCGGTCATTGGGGGAGGCCTATGTCCAGCAGTGGACTGAGATAGGCTGATGACGATCACGATATTTTTTTTAAATATTTCTACCTACAGCCTTTTGTAAGCACAGGTATTGAAGCTGAATGCGACAAGCCGAAATCAGTTGATGTTAATGATATAAATAATAGTGATGATAATGAAGACAATAAAGATGATCTATGCTTATTTAAAATTGTAATTCTACCAACATGTATTCCTTAAAAGTATATCTAATTAGAATGAAATGAAGTAAACATTACTATATTATATTTCAAACACAAATGTTAAATTTATTAAATTGAAATGAACAACTCAAAAATGATCCTACATACTGAACATTTATAAACGTAAATTAAATACAATATCAAATCCGCAAATTCATTGTAGCGCAAATGTGTAGATACAATTGAAAAAGAGTATAGGGGTATTGAAAAGCAAATTTGGGGAAACAATGATAAAACATTTGAAATTTTAACATATCCTAAACCGTGAATTTAATTTGTATATATTAAAGTCGGACACGAGAGAGCTAAAAGGATATTTTAATTGAGATGTAAATGGTTGACTGGAACCCCTTGGAAGAGGTCTACATACCGTAGTGCACTTAGAGGGGCTGTTATGATGATGATCACAACTACAAGTTGTTCTTTGTAACTTCGTCAGATCTACTATTGTGACTAACACATAGATTCGAAAAATAGCTTAAGAAAGCCATTGCTTGAGGGAAATTGTTAAGAAATAAAAATGTCTTAAAGTACCAAACTCTCTTAAGCCTCGTTTCATTTTTCTCAGGACGTTTGACGGCCGACACTGCGTTTCATTATATGCAGCTTAGCGGCAAGGAGTAAATAAAGCACCCATATTGCCAACTCGGGTTCTCACGAATTCTATCCACCACGCGAGCTCCGAGCATAATCCTCTTTTTACGATTCTAGTCGTCTACGGAGAATTTGAAATGAGAAAAATAACCTCAAATTCATTGTGAGGCGACTTGAGGTTGGTATCATGTTTTGAATGAATGAATTTTATTATGAGCTGTAAAGGAAAGGTGAGTTCATTTCTATTGTATTAGATTTTGTATATTGAGCTTTTTTTCGTATAAAATGTAAACAAATGAGTTTTTCATTTAATAGGATACAAAATGTTTTGACTACAGACTGCAAAATCTTGCGACTATGTATTTCAAGGTGTTTCATGACTATGCGTCGAATTTCCATAGAATATTTGTGGCCGAAATGATTTTCATGGCCAGCATTAAATATATTACTATTCATCAATATAATTGTCTGTTAGAAGCCAAACAACAGAATCTTTAGTGGCAATTTATGTATATTTAGAATTTATTGCTAAATATATTTACATGAAGCAAACATTTACAACCACATCGAAGACTGAGAGTATCTATAAAACCATATGTAAACGAGTGTTATCGTAGTTTTTATTTATACAACTGATTGTGTCTGCAATACAGTTTTATGCTCAGCGATAAATCGCTTGCTCTCATTCCTAGAAGCGCTGGGAGCACTGCGTGGAGACGTCGACTCATATCAGTTGCAATAAAAATGTTTTATGTTAGTGGCTAATAAATGACATCAGCAAATTCAGTAAGACAATATGAGAGGCGCTGTGCATCCGCTTCTTCCTTTTATATTTCCCCCTCGCAATCATTGTTTCGGTTAAGACCGGGGGCGCCAAGCCGACGCTTTTGGCAGACGCTCTCTCGATAATATTCCCTTGTTTTTGTTAAGCTCTCCCGCTGAATGTAGCGCAAATATATTTCTAATTGAATTGGGTCATCCATGGAACCGTACAATTGTAAATGACATCTGTTAATAGCGTTTTTGTGTAGCCGTGAACCGGTTAATGAGCGTTTTGCTGTTAACGCCGTGGAAAATCTTGGCATGGACCGCAACATGTAATCTTATTGATAGCATCTGGTAGCTCAGGATCCTTACTGTTTCTAGTTAAGATACGGATTATATCGGAGTATGACAAGGCTTATCGATTTTGTTTTACAAAACTCGTTTGGACCAATTGCACAATATGCACTCCGATGTACGTTTTCTCCGGGACAACATCTTATTGAAATTTGATTGTCAGATTTTTTAATTCTATCAACTCCTTATAATATTCTTTCACCGACAACATTAACAAATAAGTCAAATTAAAATGATCTGTCAGAACAAAAAAATTAAAATATATGTTAAGTATACTATATCATAGCTCTCGTGTTGCACAGAACATTGTTAAAATTGTCTTTAATTTGCAAAAATAAAATAAAATCTGTACATATTACGATTATTTATAATGTTCTGTAAAACGTGTAGTCTTTTCATACACACTTGGCCGGCGTGGCACACTATAGCCTCAACCCTTTTCATTCTTGGAAAAAACCCGTATCTAACAGTGGAAGCCAATATAGCGTTGATGTTGATGATGTCTTCTATTAAGCTTATAAACCTTGCAGTACGTACCTACTTTCCTTTATCACAGCACCGTACAAAGTTAATAAAACTCTATAATACAAGAAAATATATTCAGTTAGCACATGGATGTGTAACTAAGTTGAAATAAATTAAAACTTCAATCTGGGGGTTGCTCGCAAATGCTTTGAAGGATTAAGCTGAAAATCCTGCGCTTGTAATTACGTCCGCGCGGACCATGGACGAGTCGTTTGACAAAAATTGTATAAGTGAATGGCTTTCTCGGCTAAATTAAACCAGATATTGACGAATGTGTGAACAGAAATAACTGAATTTAGGGCTAATTTCATTTACTGGTCCTAGTGGCATAAAATAAAACGACTGTTCTTAGTGTTTGTTATTATCAAATAAAACATTACGGTTTAATAAACCCACATAAAATTTATTTTTCGGGCAATTTTTTTTTATTATAAATGATACATAATAGGACGTAAGCATAACTGGTGAAACGTGGGAGTGAACTCCTCTATCAGTCTTTTTAGAGATTATTAGGGGATGCTACGTGTAACTGTGTAACTGTAACTGTAACGTGTGTGTGTGAGTATACGTGCACACCCAATACGCTTGTGCATGTGATATATACATAGATGATATTTATTTAAGAGAGTTATTATTATAACAACTCTGGAAACTTTTCACTCATACCCACACAACACGAACTACTTGAAGCTCTTTCACAAACTTGTAAATCTCTTCATTGTTTGCAGAGCGCTCGTGAGCTTTCATGAGATTGGTTTCACTCTTTTACGGAGCCTAAAGTTATTGTTCTACAGCCGCGCGTCATCATTCAACGTCCTATATGTAACAAATGCGAACACTTACCGCGTATGGGGTGGCCGTGAGTATTTTCCATTAACCATCAATCGTTTGACCCGAATTCATAATGATAATGTGTCAACATTGCTAAGGCTACGTCATTCATTTCACAAATGTTGAGTCCATTGAATTTAAAAAGAAAATTCTATGTGCATTCTTAAGTTAAGAATGAAGTGATTAGAACGTGGCTATCTGGGACTCGGTGCTGGCTACCGCGTAAAGGACCTGGCGATATATAAATACTTAAAAAAATTACTGTAGAATAACTATTACTTGATTAATGTTCTGTTCTGTTCCTGCTGTCCTGCTACCAGTTGGTACTCACTAATTGTTTTATAAACAATAGTTGTGCCTGCATTAGCTGACATTCATAGTTTTATTCTTATAGTCCTATCCGGACAAGATAGGATCGGTCGAATAGGATCGGTCATAAGTGCCTATGGACACGATCACTTGTGACTGCTACATGTTCTTTGGCTACTTTCTTACATCATCATTATCATCATCAGCCTATCTCAGTCCACTGCTGGACATAGGCCTCCCCCAATGAACGTCATCGCGCCCTGTCCTCGGCTTGTACTTTCTTTGGGACCACACAATCTATGACAAAAATAATTGTGGGGAAAAACCCCTGAGAGGTGACCTCTGTAGCAGGTGACCTAAACAGGTCGATGATCATGATGGTGGTCATATGATAGATTATGCGCAAGATTATGAGAAGCGCATAAAAAGATTTTTTATTTTCTAGACATTGTTACTTTTGCTTTATTAAGACAAATGCGCTGATTTTCTGCCCTGCCAAGTAAAGAAGCATTATATCGACGGTTAAAAGGCAAATGGGTTGAAGCGACACTTGGGGCGATATTAACTTATATACATATTCGGAATCAGCGAATTTTTCTGCTTCGTTTGAGCCGGGTTTCGTGACGATCTGATCATATTTTTGGCGCTTCAACCAAATACACTTTTGGTTATATTTTTTAAAATCCATT
>DWEC01002279.1:0-11918 GCA_018245735.1 Microceris miodesmiata
GTTGAATAATTGAACATCATAATTTATTTCCAATTCGCAGGCTCACCCCCAGTACGAGTTCAGCTACTCTGTTGCTGACAGCCACACCGGCGACAACAAGGAGCAGCACGAGGCCCGTGACGGTGACGTGGTGAAGGGCTCCTACTCCTTCCACGAAGCCGACGGCTCCATCAGGACCGTGGAGTACTCGGCCGACGACCATAGCGGCTTCAACGCCATCGTGCACAACACCGCGCCCACCGCCGCCCCCGCCATCATCAAGGCCGCTCCCGTCGTCCTCAAGGCTCCCGTCTACGCCGCCCCCGCCCTCCAGTACTACCACCACTGAGCCAGAATGTTATACGGTTCATAGATAGTATTTGTTGACTAATTATTTATTCAAATATACGAATAAGTTTGATAAAATATTAGTAGTGTCAATGATCCCAATACAAATTTTATTGTTAAAGATATATAAGTATCAACGTGCTTACACAATACCACGTACGTCTAAGCTTGTTTCTTTAAGTTAATATCTTCACATACAAATAATAAATAGCCAATAGGCAGTTTGTAATCCAAAATCCAGACATAGATAATATGCACACCTTACCATAATACTTACCCACTTTGATAGTTACGAGTTAAATTTTATAAGCATGTCCGTATATTTATAATAATCCATATAAATGAAAAACATAAAGGTGTTAACCAAAGGTGTTAACCAATCCATATTAAAAGTAAGTGTTTTAAGTAGCGCCTAGCTGCAAAGTATTTAATAGCTCTTTGCTAAGTATAATATGTGTAAAGTTTTTACCTAACGAAGACAATATTAGCAAGCAAACAGGCACGGACCAGATTCGCTTAACACGCCTATTCTCAATTCCTTCTTGTTGCAAATCGTTTATCTGAAACTAAAAAAAAATAGTAGTTCTTTATAATAATTTTTTATTACATTTTATATATCCGTTATTTTAATTAAACTTCCTAATTTAGACAAACACACGAACGCACGCGCGCACGCTCGTTCGCACGCACGTCCGCCCGCCCGCTCGCACGCTTGCACGCACATGACATCCTTCGTAATTGCAAATTTCTTTAATTAAGCGATCAATATCTCTATTCTTTTGTTTATTTTCTGTCATCAATTAAATTATTAACAAATTATTACCCCACCATAACATATAATTTGTACTTTATCTTCTTCATATTTTTAAAACACTTTTAAAACTAAGTTTATTGCAATTTGATCGATACGTTAAAAAATATTGAATATATTCTATCATTATATTAACTTCATGTCTCTAATAATGTTTGTTTGCGGTGTGTAAAGATATCCTAAAATATTATTGCATTTTAAATACTTCCAGCAATACCAGCTATTAACATTACGCAACGCAAGATGTCGGGAGATGGATTCTTTCTCCGCTCCGACATTCTCGTCCTGGGAATACAGAGTAAGTATTTATTATTATCAGTGGAAACAGTGCGTATTTTTTGTACATATATAACATAACTTCACGCCTGTAATCCCCGAAGAGGTAAGCAGAGGAATGCAGAACACTCCCACGTGTCACCGGTTACGTTTACGTCCCACTATGGAATAGGTGGTGAGTTTTCTGTGGCTGTGAGTGACTGTTTCCCAAATAAAAATAATAAAATATAGTGTATTAAATAGTTTATAGTATATTAAATAATTCAATAGTAATTATATTTAAAAACTTGTACCATTACCAAATACAGATTTAAGTAAAGACAAATACTGCGTGATTTGACAACGTCAATGATCTTGTTAATCTGTTTCTAGCTGTCACTTACGCAACCGTGCGAATTTTGCCGCCAGTTTTTCGAATGTAAATTTAAAACGTAAGAAGACAGACGAACGCTCTCCCGCTATTTATGCCAAAGCATAAAAAGCATGTGTTGGCTTTATTTAAATAGACCACCCATTTAATATCAAATTCATTAGGAATCAGCTATCGATTCATAACTAGTCCCACTGTTGTTATGTACAGTCTATACCATTAATGTCTATAATTCTATCAATTAACAAACATCGTAAACACGAAAGCGATGTATCATTATTACGGTGTAACAAATAATTAGCTTAGCTTTACTTTAAAACATTGTTACATCCACAAATTGTAAGTTATTTTCATTAAAACAGTTTCTTCTGCAGTTTTCTTTAAGCATTTGTGTATCTTTTTATCTATAATACTTTACTAGAGACTTAATGACATAGACCATAGAGAAGAGCAGTGTTTTACTTGCAATTTTAACATAAATATCTTCACGCCAGGTCCCTTGCGTGGAAGGCAGAGAGCACAGAGTGCTAAATATCTCTATTCTTACACGTCTGTCGTGCTTCGTCCACGTTAATCAGTCTCTTCATACATGCACGCCAGTTTCGGAGATGCAATCTTAACAAGAATTCCTAAAGCTGTTTTACTATTAGTACTGATACTAAATACCTAATCGTAGTAGTAGTACTAAGTACTCATAGTATTAATATGTACTAAATACTAGTAAAAGTGTAAGTATTAAACACTCGTATAAAGAAAAAATATATCATACTTCTTCACGAGCCAATAAAATTGTCTTATTAATTTAATCTGATGCAATCAATTCATTTTTTTCGTTCAATATTTAGTGAATGGAACGATTTGTAAAAATTAATCGACCTAGCGTACGGACTTGTTAGACTACTTCCACCACTATTGTGCTATAGTAATCCTTATCTAAAAGCAAGTATAAAAACTAGATACACTTTCGAATTTATTATGAATTACTTTGTTCTCTTTGGATGATTCAGTGACCAGTCAGCCCACATAACAATGTTTGCTAAAGTACTATTCACATAAAATAAAAAACAAAAATGAATATTAAAAATATTAAACTATTATACTAACCAATCATAAATTGTGACTTAACTTACAATACGTCACCAAACTTTATACAAAATGTGTTTACAGGTTGTAGCTCTGTGCGCTGTGGTGGCAGGGTGCCAAGCCGGCCTCCTGCCCGCTCCCACGCACTACTCCTCTGCCGCAGCCGTCTCCTCACAGAGTATTGTGCGCCACGAGCAGCAGCCCCTGGCCATCGCTCTCGTGGCGTACCACGCGCCAGCTGTCGCCTACAACACCGCACCGTTAGTCCACGCTCGCGAAGACACTGTATATGTAAGTACCAGCAACAGCTGACTGTGAATTGCCATTGATGTATAAATTTTACTGACGTTAGCTTTCCTCACAGGCTCACCCTAAGTATGAGTACAATTACTCCGTCGCTGACGGTCACACTGGTGACAACAAGCAGCAGCAGGAGGTGCGTGACGGTGACGTAGTGAAGGGCTCGTACTCCTTCCATGAGGCCGATGGCTCCATTAGGACTGTGGAATATACCGCTGACGCCCACAACGGTTTCAACGCTGTGGTGCACAACACCGCACCTCACGGTGTCCCAGCCCACGCCGGAGCCGCCCCTAGCTACTATCATTAATTGATAAGAAACATCAAGATCCAAATCATTATGACTGTTTATTTATTTAATATATTATGAAGTACTAAGGAAACTATGGATAATTTTGATTACCGTTTTAATATAATAAATCCACGAAGGATAATTTGTGAAAATAAGTACGTTTAACACTATTATAAGCAGAGCTTTCAGAAAATATTAAAGTTTAAAGAACAAAATTCTAACAGAACAATTCTACTAATTAATTAGAAAGGATTATTAGTTAATTGATTTACAAATTGTCATTGAAGGTACGTATTACTAAAGACATATATACGTATGTATATATCCATGCATATTACCTAAGATGGTGTATTTAACATAAATGTAAAGTATAAACTGTGAAAGATGTACTAGTATTGCCTCTTAAATCTGAAATATCAACAACGCCACAGCTAACACCATTTAACAAAATTGTGATTTTTTTATGCAATTAATAACGTTATACAACACCCTATCAAAGGTTTATTTCAAGCGACGTTACACCATTGTAAAAAAAGTCATAACTAATGGGCAACCAACCCAACCCAAAGTTAAACCACACGAAACCTTAATACTACACCTCAGACATCCAGGGTCCTTGGGGAACAAATTTTAATGAAACCGTATGAAAAATAATGACAATTACTTTCCTGTCATAACAAAATTGGGACACCACATAGTGCCAATCAAATAAGATCAGTTTATACATAAGTAATTATAAAGAATCGTCCGCAATTTTTAGTAACTTTTGCCTACAATATTATTATAACTTTCTCTTTCTTAAAGAATAGGACAATTATTAAAGAATTGCTGCTTGGCAATAAGTGTGGGTGCAGATAAAAATATATCAATACTCAACAATGTTTCCACTTTTAAAACGTACCATCTTATTAAATGTGTCTCCAACTTTTGTTGTAAATATAATAATATAATAATCGACCCATTTATCAATCATTCCACTGTTGGAATATAGGTCTCCTCTCATATTGAGAGGGTTAAGGCCATAGTCCACCACCCTGGCCAAGTGTGAGATGGCAGACTCCACACACCTTAGGAAATATTTTTTTTTATGAACTCTAAGGTGTGCTTCCTCATAATGTTTTCCTTCACCATTAGCAAATGATACTCGTATGGTTAAAATAAATAAATATTCATGTAATTGTCAGATATCTTGTCGACACAAAGAAGCAAACAAACTTTGAAACTGCTCTTATAACATTGCTCTTTCATTTACGAAACCAATATAAAATAAACCTGTATTCGTCGTCATGTTAACTGAATGTACAACAGACAATTATTATTTTAATATAAACTGCCTCGTTGGTAGAGTGGTCCCAAGCGCGACTGCCGATCGGGACATCCTGGTTTCAAATCCTGGGTCAGTTGCTATTAGATTTTTGTAATTTATAATTTCTAGTAATCATTCGGTATCTGGAAAGTCTTGACGTCTGTGCCCGCTCTATGGCAATAAGCTCACCATCTATTCCATGAGACCTAAACGTAACTGCTGAATCGTGGGAGTGTAGGTACTACCGTATTCTGCCTACCCCTTCGGGGATTACAGGCGTGATGTTGCATTATTTAAATAAATATCTTGAAACATATCCACACATACCATATAATCCCAAAGTAATCATCGAGAGAGCTTGAGTTATGGTCATCAGAAGGTTGATAAACTGCATTTACACACATTTCAATATATATGTCGGATATGTGTCGGATCGACTGCATTATTAACACCATCGTCAGACATAATGTGGGTTATTAATGTGGGTAATCGAACAAGAGAAGCAAAGAATACACTATAATCACACTGTGTTAACGTCTTCCAAATGAGCCTGCCTAGAAACACTAACACACTGGGCAAACGAACTGTGTTTTAAAATGTTAACGAAGTGAACATTTCAAAATGCAGTATGCTTCGCATCACAAAAGTGTGTATAATGTTAACATTTCAGCTTTTTTAAGCATACCGAAGAACTTATATACCTATATCTTGTACACACCAGTATGACTCAGCAAGACAATGTATTATTTACCTTACCTTTGAGTGCATTATGTCGAATTTCAAGCTATGCAATTTTCATGTCTAATAAATAAAGCAATAACACTGTTTCACTACATATTTGATTTGGCCACTAAAGTTGTGATCATACTCAGAAGACCTTTGAAAGCATCTTTTTTTAATTGCTAAAATTTCAACTGTTTTAAAATTTTCAGTTCCGTTATTCGTTAATCTGAATTATAAAGACCAGTACCTTAAACAACATTTGTTACAAGTATGCTTATATGTAAAGTTTACCATAATCATATGAAACGATATTTATATAATTTATTAGTGAAACTTAACTTAAGTGTAACTTAAGGCTAAGTCGTTGGACTGTTTTGGAGTCGTTATCCCATATTGGTCGTGTAAAGTCTTTTGTACGTAGTATATAAAAATCCACCAACAAATTTAATAAGAAATGTCCGTTTTATTTTAATATTTTTGGTAAAAGAAAGAATGATAATAATAAAAGTGAATAAACAAACAAGTATATACACATACATATAGAGATTAGAATGTATATACACATACATATAGAGATAGAGAACAAGTATATACACATACATATAGAGATAGAGAATGTAGAAGAAACACATCAGGTCTGCATTGATAAAGATATTTTGCATTCTGTGCTCTCTTTCCACTCTGTAAGGCCAAGAAATATTAAGTCATTTTGCATAATACCTATTCACGGAAATGGTTCAGACAACAAAAAAAGATTTTTTCAACTAAAAATTGTACATCTATCTCATGCCTAACAATATTTCTGACGCTATTGGAGAGGCCTATGTCCAGCAGTGACTGCAGCAGGCTGACAATGATGAATGGTGATACCTAACGTCGCTTATGTTGATTGAAAGAAATATATTCCATTGAGTGCAGTCTGCTAGTTTCTATATAAATAAATGTCATAAACATGAAATGAACAAGAAACATACATTAAATTCATATTTAATGGGAAAAGTAAAATGTCGCTTACATTACTTACTGAACGAAATCAACATCTAAATGTACATAATTTTAAAGATTAAATATTGTTACAAGGCGCTGTTTTAGTGAACGTATCGATTTGAAAAATACTAATATGTGACCTAGTTTTATGGCCCGTTGGACAACTTCCACTACTTTTGACACCTTCAAATCGCTTATCCATTAGGGAGTATAAAAACAAGATATTGGAATTCAAACTTATCATTGACAATTTGTATCTCATAGAACAACAATCAAATCGACAGATAGAAATGTTTGTTAAAGTGAGTATATACCTGACATATGATCAAATATTTAAATGTTGGGTTTAACTTATAGGCAATGGTTTTTTGTGCCTAGATCGTAGATCTGTGCGGTGTGGTGGCGATATGCCAAGCCGGACTCCTGCCCGCTCCTGCACAGTACTCCTCAGCGGCGGCCGTCTCTTCGCAGAGCATCGTGCGCCACGAGCAGCAGCCCCTGGCCGTCGCCCCTGTCGCCTACCACGCACCAGCTGTCGCCTACAACGCCGCGCCCTTAGTCCGTGCTGGCCATGATGATGAATACGTAAGTCGATATTAAGCTTATGTGGTACCTAATTACTGTCCTGATTTTCGTTTTAAGAGGTAGATATTGAAATTTCTCTTACGAACATATTTAAAATGTTAATATTTCATTTACCTCACAGGCTCACCCTAAATACGAGTACAAATACTCGATCGCTGACGGTCACACTGGTGACAATAAGCAGCAACAGGAGGTGCGTGATGGTGACGTAGTGAAGGGCTCGTACTCCTTCCAAGAGGCTGATGGCTCCGTGAGGACCGTGGAGTACACGGCCGACGACCACAACGGCTTCAACGCCGTAGTGCACAACACCGCTCCCAAAGCCGCCCCTAGCTACTACCACTAACTCATAAGAATCTCTGATTGTGTAAATATTGTTGACTGGTTATTTATTTAATAAATATGTAATGTGATAATTATATGTGCGATTTTTGCTTGCCTTCCATTTTGTTTGTACGAGTACGTAGCTAAAATATAGAATATGAAAACACTAAATTAATGTATTATAATGATCGATCAGGAGTACCATAGTGTTGGAATAAAAATTAAATTTATTTTTCCTTCTGGCCAATATGAAATTTTAATTTAATTATGCAATGGATCGACCAGAGATTATGAGAAAAAACTTCGGATAGGGCCGAAATTTATGGGATTCTCCCAAAAAAAACATCTGAGTTATGCCTATATAATTTAACCATATGATCTACACTAACCGTTAATCGTTAAAATACGTAATTGTTTTCTCAATAACAATTAATAAATAAATATTTTTGAGGTCATATCAAAGCGCCTAGTGAATGTTAATAACGCTTACGACAAATAGCGGTATTGTAAAAGACTAAGCTTTGCAGAGCTAGCACTCAAATTTAGACTTTTTTTAGATCATTAGATGTACAGTTCATATTATCTAACACATCTGATTGGAAAACGGTTCATAGTGATTTAAAATAGACATCTATAAGTAGAACCATTGAACGACAAGCTTGACCTTATCCAAACGCTAATAAGAAGTTGTCATATATTTGCAAAAACTATAATAATAATAATTATAATAAAAACAATAATCGACCCATTATAATTCCACTGTTGGAATACGGGTCTCCTCTATTATTGAGAGGGTTAGCAAGATACGATGAATCGATTACAAAATTATACTGTCTGAAGATCACTAAGCACTAGCAAATATTCAACATTCAACCCCATAATAAATTACGATAAGTTGAAACTCCCTACACTAGTCGGTCGAATGACGAATAATCATAAATGTCATGTCAAATATTTAGTTACAACTAGATATTCTTGAACTAGAACGAATGTAACAAAGAGAATCTATAAGTTCCATTAAAGACGATGAAGTTTTGTTTACAATGGATACATAGCAAATATTTTTTATTTCAGGACATATAAAAATATACTTATGAACTCTGTAATAAGGAGAGAAGCTGCTCAACTATTTCTAGCAATTTAGTCAACTTCACATATCACGTTTGACAACTACTACAATGGGATATTGTAAAAGAAGTCAAATATTCATACTTTTAGCGTTCAGTGTTTGTGTTTTAATAAACCTAAATTTATATTTTTATTCGTAAGAGTTTTACAAATCATTTCTAGGTATCTAGGTATATAAATAAAATGATAGAGGTCTGCCGTTATTCCCGAATCACGGGAAAAGTACGAGTACCTACTACATATACATAATTATTTTGATTGAGTCTTTTACGTCTTATTTCTTAGACACTTGGTCCTTGTCTAAATCAAAAGTTTTTGCGATATCTTCATTTAATACAAAGTTATTGAAGTTTTGAATCCTAGTTTTAGCGTTTTTATAAATTAGTGACGTATATTTTTGCCTTGCGTCATTTTTATCTTTACTTCTCTGTACATAAATATTTACATACATACATACATATAAATGTATTATGTACTGTTAATATCATAAACAATGGAATCGTTGTCACGAGTATCAGCTACTGTTATACAAAATTGCATTTGACTGCCTCGTTTGTCGAATGGTTGTAAGCGCAACTAAACACGTAGAGATTTTCTAACTGTTGAGTATTTCTAACCTGAATTCTTAACAGTGGCTCGGAGTTTGCATTCCTCTGCCCACCCCTTAGAGGATTACAGGCATGATGTTACGTTAAATAAAATAAAAAACATCCAAGCGTAATGCAAAATGTTCAGTTAATAAGTTCTACGAGACGTTAATGATGAAATTACGGAACCAACAAACGACGAAACTGGACATACAATACGTAGATTTTGATAACTAGGTTCCTTAGCAAAAAATTGGCAAGTTGTTTATCAGTGAATCATTCGTACTGAATTCTGTAACTGTAGAGAGGAGCTATAACAATGGCACGTCGTGTCTATCGTGGTATGGCGACGGCAGCTGCGATACCATCAGCGAACGAAACCACTCTCTTTGATACAATAACAATGTATCCTAAGCACATTGAGGAGGTTGGGCTTATAAATACCGTGCGAGTTTAAATAAAAGTAACTTATTTAAAAAAAAAAAATATTGTCTCGTTGGTCTAGTGGTTGCAAGCGCGACTGCCGATATATAGGTCCTAGTTTCAAATCCCGGGTCGGGTGTTATTACATTTTTATAATTTAGAATTTCCAGTAGTGACTCGGAGTCTGCATCTGTACCCAGTGTATGGCAATAGGCTCACCGTCTATTCCATGTGACGTAAACGTAACTGATGAACTGAACATGAGAGTGTACTATACTTTTCTGCCTACCCCTTCGGGGATTACAGGCGTAATGTTACGTTATGCTACGTATTTTAAAAAATGTCATGATTAAACAGTCTGTTGGTTAAAGATATGCTATTCACTTGAATTTATTTCACATTATGCACAAGTAAAGAGTTTGATTTAAATTAAATGAATTTAATTTTAAGGAGGCTGAAATTAAGCATCAGAGTATCGTGATAGTATCGCTACATTTGTGCTAAATCTATAGATAGCTAAGCTTATGTCCCTGGGGCTCGGAACTAGCATACAAGCTATGGTATGTCCTGTCTATAGTAAGAGACGACTAAAAGAAGGCTTTAGCAATTACGGGTATTTAGAAGTTGAATCGTCCGGCTGGCGATCCTGGGAAGGATGATAGCATATAAGGTTGCACATCGTATAAACCGGAAAGCGTGAGATAAGGCATTATGACACTGCTCTTTCTGCCCACTCTGCGTGCCGTTAAAGATCCCAGAGCCCACCTATTAGGCCTGGGGATGACCACCAATAGGACATCAGCGCGCAAAAATTCCACAAAAATCGGTATCTCTTCCAGTTCTTTCGCGTTCCTTTAAAAGTTTTTTCTCCGCCACCATAAAAAGGTACATGATTATAAAAATCTACCTTTGTATCATTCTACTGCCTCCAATTCTAGTATTCTGTGGCTGGCCTCCTAGATTAAGAAAAATTAAAGAACAGGAACAAAAAGCACATTTAAATTAAATGAATACCTAATCAAAATTGTTGTTAAAGTTTATATCGCTTAAGCATCTAACAAACTGTATTAAATGAAACGAATTCTAATTCTTCTTAAGAAACCGACATAAAAGATTTCATTGAATGTTTTATACATTAGTTTTTCTTGACACCGATTTAAAGAAAATATCAGGAAAGGAGAACTGAATTAAGTTTTTAAAGCAAATAAATTACATATGTATATATTATGTGGCTCTTTTTAATTATTTCAATAAATTATTTAATATCATAAGCGTCTAACTTTTTCTAATTGTGTTCGAAATATCTTCAACATTGTAAACTTTCATTTCATGTTATTTCCTATAAGTAATAAACAATGTTGCTATTTTAAATTTAAACATTTCCTTAAATTCTGCTCGCTTATCAATTAAAGATCTTGTCATCGAGCACAATGAAGACCAAAATTATTGGGGCAACGATAACATCAGAGAAAAGTGATTCCACCTTATTCTTGCTTAACTACAATCGAATACTCGGTATTAGGGTTTTAGTGAATTTTATATAATAGGTGATAGGAAAGTATAAAATGGTTAATAACACTCGGTTTAATCAACAGTGCGCTAGTACATTCCGTTAGCGACGGTTCATACTAAACATTTCGAGATGACTCCAATGGTAATTATAACGATTCGCATATGGTACCTACTCTTATCCCAACTCAGCTCTCGTTCAAAGCATTTTTAATTCTTTAAACTGTATTATAAATATACCTACAAACATAATAAGTATTTCTTGTTAATATTAATATTTAAGTTAAACATAATGTGGTAGGTTAACGTCGTTATAATTGTATTAAGAAATAAATTATCAAATTTATAGTCGGTTCATTAATGATTTCTATATTTTCAGATGCTATTATTATTCTTCTGCTTTGTGGGAATCAACTCGGCAGTCATCGTTGATAAAATGGATGGAACCCAAAAAGGTTCATATGACTCAGAAAACCCTAATGGGTGGCAAGTATTCAAGATGTATCATCCTCCTGGTGCCCAGTCAGTAATTAAATATGAAACTTTTGTAAGTTATTATTTTTATTCTCCCATACTCCATATTAGCAATAACTCTTCAGTACTTTACTCATGCAAAATTTAGAAACGCCTACAGTAGAATAAATTTTGTTCAAACTAAAAAGTTAATTTTTATTATCATGTATTTAATTAAAACTTTTATTAAAAAGCAAGAAGCAATCCAATCGGTTTTCTTTGACTTTTACTTTACTACAAACACAATAACAACTTTATTAGTATTACATACAAATCTGTTAAGTGTAGCAAAGTAATGAGTTATTATATTTCATTTAATTATAACACGCAACCATCACTTCATTTATTATATTTTCCATATAATGTTTGTTGCC
>DWEC01002280.1:0-11917 GCA_018245735.1 Microceris miodesmiata
CGCGGCCACGGGAACCAGCTCCACGGAGACGTTTTCCGACCGGTGCCTGGGTTCGGCGAGTACAAGTTGCCTATACGACCTGGAGTGACCATCGTGAGTCATTAAATACAACCACCAAAATATATAAAACAGAACTAATATTATTATAGTGTATTCCAATTTATTTAAATAACGCAATTATCATTAGCGTTAATAATACATATATCATTACCGTCAATAAAAACAATATTAATGAAAAAGGAACTTCATCTAAAATGTCCTTCTGAGACATAGTATCCAAAACACTGGCAGCATTACCCCGCTGGATTATAAAGCTAAGTGTTTGTGCGAAGTAGCTACCAACTCTTTGGTATTATTATCATTATATTTCTACAAACTGATGGCTAAAACGCTAGAAATGATGGTAATAATCACCTGGAGCCCAGAACCGATGCTGCAAGCTGAAGTCCCAGGCCGGCTGCGTGGTGTGGCACTGGGCGCAACAGCTGCAGTTATTCTGGAAGAAGAACAAAACAAACCATAACGTAAATACTAAATATTACAAATAAAAAAATGCGTTCAAACATGTATTACACTGTCTTCTCTTATTTGTTCAAATGTATAGAATCTTGTTGATTTTTCATGTGTAAGAAAACGAAGATCATTTTTATTCTTATACTTTTATTCTTACATATTAAAAAAACAGAGACATTTATGAATATGAATAGAATTATTATGCTTTTTATGTCAAAATTATAATTGTAACACACCTGCACAGGTCTCCCAGCAGTGGCAGCCGGCTGGCCGGTGGGCGGACGGTATAGCGACCTACATCTCAACTCCAATTGCTCCCAGTACATCTTCTTGCGTTCATGGCTGTTAATAATACGATATGAGAAGAGGAAATTACAGTTTTGAAGAGAGATTAGAATTTTAATACAAATGGTATGAAGTAAAAATTATTTGATACTTAACACATTCGATCAATAAAATGTAATTTAGTATAAATCAAAACTAAATAATGGAATTGGTATGAACAAGACGACTCCTTACGCTGGAGCTATATCCAGCAGTGGACGATGAGAGGCCGATAACGATAATGTTGATGTTGTTGTTGTTGATGATGATAATGAGGTATAGAGATATGCCGACCTGAGCAGCTGGTAGGCCAGCATGCAGCTGAAGATGCAGACGAGCACGGCGCAGACGGAGAGCGCGAACACGCCGCGCAGGCACCAGTACAGCGCGCCGTGCACCACGCCGCACGCCGCCACGCCCTCGAACACGCACCGCACTGCCGCCCAACGCACACTTCACACGCTGCTACTTCTCACATTCACTCAGCCTCTCTCTCTCTACTCCCGACACGACTTAGTGTGATGAAGCAGCAATTACAGTACGCCTTGAATGAACATTTGTATTTAACGATAATTTTAAGAGAGTCGAAGAATGTTGTTATTTCTAGAAAGCTCTTATTATATTACACTTTGTTAATGCTTCTAATCAACCAGCACTTGGCCAGCGTGGGAGAGTATAAAGATGAAATGACAAAAGGGTTCACACAATGGCTATTCCTGTTTATTGTATTCGCTCACCATCATCGTCTGAACCGCTGTGCTGAGAGTCCGGAGACATGGAGAAGCAGGTACAGGTCCTCGTCAACTTTGTATACTCGCAGAACTTCAATGTTTGAAGCCTGCGGATAAGAAGTGACAACTATAATTATCTTTTATCAATCAGCATAGTAACATAATAGTAACACAATTATCTTAATTGAATCAAATCAGTCATAGAGAGGAAATATAAGCAACATATAATTTAGAACGGCTACAAAGGCTTAAAACATTTCGATAAACGGAACAAAACCAAATTGTTCATACTATCAAAACAATATCTACATAGTTCTTTAGATCACGTTGTCAAATGCAAGAATAAAATATTTTACTCCTCCAAATAAAAAGACAAACAAAATAATAAAACCGAAAGCAAAGGGAAGATTTTAGCAGCTGTCACAAATTTTCAATCGCTTTTGTATCCAAGAAATATTACAAAAAATAAAAGTGACATTCATGGTGTTATATAATAACGCCGAAGTATTTTTACATATATATATTAGCATTGCATAATATGTAAATACATTATAGTATATTCTGGTGTAAATTCATAAACTCACTTGTTCATATGTATCACAGTCGTTGTAATGGTGACCAACACACACGTCAGAGCGCACACTAGGCAGCAGGCGCCGACAACTTTTATCTGAAAAAAATGAAGCTGTACACAGTCCACATCGGATATCCTCGGCCAGTATCAAACGAAATTCCAAGTCCTACTGATTTTAAACTTTTTTTAATTCTGGCTAAAATTTTTGCAAAGAAACTTTAAACGTGTTTAATTTGTTATGGATAAAAGAGACAAAAGTTGCGCATAGAAAATCTATTGGTTGTCAAAATCTAATTTTTTAGTTGGCTTGAGGAAGTTACAGTTAACAAATTAAATTTATTGAGTGGGAAGTTGGAAGAAGTTTTAAATATGTTAAAATATGTAAACGCTTCTTAGACTTAAATTAATAACGAATAATAGTTCAAACAACAACATGAATTATGTCGTAAAACGAAAATTTAACGTAATTCAGTATATTGTTTTGAAATACTGTATACTTATAATCTAGAATACTTTAATTACTATACCGCGCTTGCTTAGATAGGGTTCCTGATTTGTATCCTGGCCAGACAGATATGTCAAAAATATATTGTGATATACATTTCATGGGCACCTACTTGTTTGGGTACATGTTTTCTATAGCACCCACAATCTAGAATCTTAGTGCATCTATTTATGAACTTGATATAAATAAATATACATATATTATAAAAGCCACATACTTTTCTTACCATATAGCTGTATCTATTTCTTCGTCGCGCCAAGCTCATGATGCACACGCCGGTCAGCACCAACTGTATTAAGAAACAATCATCCTTAACATTCGTTTCTATTAAAACGTGAATTACTTCTAAATCAATTTATCTATTCGAAGAATACATGTCTATGATTTAAGTATTATATAAAGTAAGTACTGTAAAGCCACACATACACACATTCACACACGCACGCATTCACGCACGCACGTCGCACGCACACTGCCTCATTATTTATTAAGCATTGTCTCAGCCCTTTCACACTAATTTAAAACACACTCATGGCGTCCCGCTGTTGCAGGAGAAACAGCGTAGTAAAGTATTCTATGGTGGAAATTATCAATCTTGAAAGTGGAGGTACTGCATTCGTCTGCACCCGTTCGTGGAAACACAAGTGTGATATTATGTTACGTTATTGCCAATGAGAGTGTACTGGACTCCTCTGCCTAACCCTTCGCGGAAATGCAAACGTGATGGAATAATCCATTTCCATGAAAGATGCGCCAAGTCTCACCATAGCAGCGGGCACGGCGGCGGGCACGGTCTCCAGGTGCTGCGGCGAGGCAGTGTAGGCGCGCAGCAAGATGTGCTGCGCCGCCAGCAGCCCGCCCAGCGCCGCCGCCAGCGCGCCGCAGCCCACGCACCACCACGCGTACTTGCGCCGCCGGCACCCGGTCTCGTTACCGTTGCAGCCCACCGATGCTGGCAAATGGAACTTACAGTTAATATCGTTAATATACTGTTGGTCTCTTGCGCGGTAGGCAGAGAGTATCGTCACAAATATCTCTATCCTTATAACCCTGAAATGTTTCTCCAAACATTCGTCACTCAATTGACAAACAATAGGTATGTTTCATGGAATTGTTAAAATAATAATATTTCATACAAGCAGTTATGTACTTTGAAAATTCTTTAACTTTATAAATATTTGGTTCCGGCCAGCTTCGTTTAGATCACCCATTTTCCTATAAATGACTAAAAACGTGGCATATGTTACGATATGATAAGGAAGTAATAAGTGGCGCATTTATAGGAAGTCGTTCCATGGAGAACAAGGTTCATTAATCAATTAATGGATATCATTAACGTCGTCATTTTTCCCCTAAATGTGGTCTATACTTTGTGTAGTATAGAATCGATTGAAAATTGCCGACCATCAATAAAAATTACCTCCGTTATCGCCAAGAAATGGTGATAATCACATTTAGTCAAGTATCACATCTCAACAGACAATATTTGAATTTATGAACATAATATTAATCTTGAAAGACGTTCGCTGAGTATTTTTGCAGTTTTTCCCACCGAATTGTTAGTGTGTCAGCATTCTGTTATTACAATCTGGATCGTGAGATGTGAATCTAGAGCGTTCACGTATAAAATTCGGTGTCGCTAATTCACAGCACTTAAATCGAACGGTATAGGTTTCACAATTCCATGAAGAAGACCTAATTGAAATTGATAATATGGGAACATTTTCTAACCAATTAAATACAAACAAGGTAGTGTGATTGTTAAAGATTAAATAGCAAAAAACTTCTCATTAAATATTTTTGCAATTGTGTATAAATTATAACGTGCCAGTATGAACGCCCGTGCGTCTATGAGAGCATATTAAAAAAAAAACAAAATTGCTCTATGATACGCATTCAATTTTTTTTACAATATTATAATCAAAACCTAATATATTATCAATTATCTAAATCGAATCATAACATTGTAAATAACAATAATTTATCTGCATGTCAATGAATTATTTTCTCCTTTTATTCCGTTAACACAAAATTATAAATTATATAAAATAATAATAATAATAATAATCAGATATACCAAAATACGGAGGTGGCGGCACATAGTGCTGCGCTACGTCTGCTGCTATCGTAGACTGCTGCGTGGCCGTGGACACCTGATACTGTAGTACTTGCATAACGCACGTTTGCATAGCCCTTGTAATAATTATCTCATATATCTAGCGCGCCAAGATACAGTATCAAACGTAACGACAACATCGAATTGTATATTTTCTCTCTCTTACTCAGACTTGTAAAGCCAGATTTCGTAAGGCATGCTTTGATTTTACTAGCATATTCAAGTAAATATTAATCATTACGTCTTTAAGTGTTCAACATTGATTTACATACACTTCGAAGTCAAAAGCGAAATTTTATCACACGTTGGTCAGAATATAGAATGGCACTTCCCTTTATTAAAATAATAAATGCTACGACACAGCGTAATGGAAAAACAAATTACTTGAAAAATTCAACAAGAGTGTATACAGCCAACTTCGAATTGCGCGCCATTACATCAAATCGATAACACCTCCAAAGGAACAATGACCCCTAAGAAACAACAGTTCTATTTACTTTGTTTAGACACTATTTTACTGAATACAATCACTATAGTCGGTGGCAGAATTGAGTTACTTTTGTCTTATTTAGCTTATTTTATTATTGTCAGAGTATAAATATTTCCCTCCTTTGTTTTAGTCGAAATCGTTATGTACAATCACTAAACACTAAAGATACACATTTAAAGCACTTTAGACACAGGATTTCAGTTATTTAAGAACACATTGATATTAAAATCGTAGTTACTAAGTTAATATTTTGTAAAATTTACTTATTTAACAAGCTAAGAGGCGAATAGGTTATGATTCTATGAATTGCAATGGCCGCTTTACGCAGGCGCAGTGGCGGGCATAGGCGAGCAGGTAAAAAGGTCTTAGATTGAACGTATTACGAATACTAACATCACTTTATGGATTTTATGTATAGATGTACAGACAGGTAGGCCACATGCGTATTAGGTGTTTGTTAAAAGGGAAGCGAAACAGTATAACGCCTGCCAAAAAAATGTGTATTGAAACCAGGTCATTGATCGCACTTTGAAATCTAAAGGATTTTAATTTAATATCGTCCCATACAAATTCGGTTTCAAATTTGACTAGAAGTTTTAAGATTCTAATAATCATCATCATCATCATCATTATCAGTCCATTTCCTAGGGACATAGGCCTCTCCAATAACACGCCATTGAGCTCGATTTTAAGCTTGTAGCATAATAGGGTACAGATTATCGAACATTTGCCAATAAACCAAACTTGGTTTTCCCACTAAACTAATGGGAAAAAATCAACGAATGCTATTAGATAGGTACTTAATTCTAATTTTTCCAATACAAAGTGTGGAAATTCCTTTATAATTACTTATTTTTTTTAGTTTATTTGTCATGAAATTGGAAGTCAAAAGTTTATTAGTCTTCATACTTAAACGCATCATCTCGCCTGTAATCGTCGAAGAGGTATGTAGAGAAGTATAGTATACTCCAACGTTTAACCAGTTACGTTATAATTCCCACCATGGAGTAGGAGAGCCTATTGTGAACGAAGATATGTTCGGTGTCATCCCAAAACCATAACAGGTAGAATTCTATTGTCAAAGTTACAATTGATTGATTTCTTTTCCTAGTTTGTACACATTGTACCTACATAAAAGAGAGATTTTCGAAACTCGCTTCTCAAGGAAACAATTCATCAAAGCCAACAATAAATAGATATCTTTTAGAAGTCGCATCAATCGCTGTTTATTGTTAACCGCCATGTTTTATTACGTTAGCCAATGGTTTCGCGGGTTTTTTATATCGGCCATTTTTCTTTTCTTATGCCAAACTGGTTGTTCAATACGACCGGAAACCGTTTAAAATTGCGATATTAGGTATGAAAAATTATAATCGTAAAAAATTGGCAAAGGTGACTGTAGAAATAAAAATGGTAGAAACGTAATAAACGTTTGTATTCGTTTCTAAACGTTATTCTATATTAGAAACCCGCGATTAGATACAAAGCTGATTATCGTTGTGTTTGGGTGCATTTGTGCAATTTACTGTTGTTGTAAAAACCGTTCCTACATTTTAGATTCCAACAAATAAACTGCGATAGACTCTGTTATTAAAGACTAACCAAAATCTAAAAAAAAGTATTAATTGGCTCGAAAACAAAAATTCGAAGCAGTGACGCTCTGAATGCGTCAAATAATTTGACTACATATACATTATAGACTGTACTGCGCTGATATACGATCGAATCTAAATCCAAATTGACCAACCGAAATTCGGAACATTCGTTAACCGTTTCGGTTTCCGCTAAAACTCCTGTTCGACCGAACATTAATTAATATTGAATGTTCTTAGTAAAGTAATTTCACAGGTAAATTCCGCGACTAAAGATTACAATCTTCCCATCTAACTGAATATTTCGATACAGATTTGTTCTACTACGCAATTCGTAACGAATATAAAAGTGCCGTATGCAGTGTATTTTATTGAATTTTTATATTTATTGCAAATACATAAACGAAATATTTAGAAACTTAATTAACTGTAACCGGGCAACGATCAGTACAAAACACAGAAAGCAGGATTCGAAATTCGAAACTACATAGTAGGCCATTCCGGGAATAAAAGGAATACGTATAATTTTTAAATGGCTATAGACACACGTTTTACCACAAATTCATGTTATGGTTAGCGAGATGAAACCTATCACGTAACACGCTTGCTAAGAAAGTGATTTTCACTCTTCCCTTGAACAAATAAGAACACCAGTAACAACAATAGCAATAATTTTAATTATGTAGAAGGTTATACAAATTACCATTATTCCGTCTATTAGTGGCCAGTACGCTAGTTGGTGGTCTTGGCGGAAGTGCTGGGGGAGTGTCGGTCTTGGCTGGCGCTGGCGGTCCAGGGTCGTCCGCGCTGGCGTACTGCGGTGAAGACGGCTTGCACGTGCAGGCTACTTGGTACTGAAAGTAATAATAAAGGAAAGGATACAGCAAGAAACCCTTCAAATGATGATTTAAATACCTACTAACGACTAATTTTGTCAGATTTACGGATATTATAACATTTGCAACAAAATACGAACGCTTCAATAAAAGAAAAAACAACATAACTAATAGATTCATAAGTTATATTGAACTTAAAAACATCACGTTCGCTCATTTTTTCACTCGTTCATTTATCCAAAGAGCTAATGTATTTGGCATTGTTAGCCTCACCGTTTTTATGCCCTACCAAGTTACGGCAGGAAGGTTTAAAGTGGTTTAAACGACATTCTGTTGGCATGGCGCAAATACCCGATGTCAACGTGAAGCGTAGTTTTACCTAATTCGTATCATTGCCACCTACAGTGCATTATTACATGGATAATTCTAGAATATTCTAAGTAAACGTTAGACTGGTATTGTCGAGGTATTTATTCTTAGATATCTGAGTGTTTTGCACTTTATTTAGCGCTATGTAAAAAGGTCAGGTAAGACAAGTATGGTAAGTTTGTATATTATATAAGGAAATCGAAATATCTATATCATTGTGAATTGCGACTTTTAAAAACTGTATTGCCACGGTGTACAGTATGTCAGAAGAATAACAGTAGTACATGCCCTGCTTTCTGTAATGTATGGCAGAAGGTAATAACAATAAAAAATTACCTCCTTTATAGCAAATCACCCGTAAATCTGCGATATAATTTTTTACATTATTCAAAAGAGCGCTAACTCAATTAAGAGCAATTTCATATATAGAAATACGCAATACTAATTACATTCATAATATGTGGACTAATTTATATTGGCAATATTATCACCATCATGCTCTTTTTAATTAAAACTATATAACAATTTTGTTATCAAAATAAACTGTGATCAATATTACACCTTCTACAATTCCATATGAGTTTGGTTACAGATGTCACCGGGCGTTAACGACGAATCATCTGTTATTGCTCTCTTCAATTTCCTTGTTTTAAAAATAGATAAAAATACAAACCTTATGCAGATCAGAAGTGACGGAGGCGCCAGTGTCGCATTCAGGACACGCAGGCGAGCTTCGGCCTGACGTCACATCCGCTAGCGACATCTCGCGGCAACTGTTGAACAATAATATTGAGTTATTGACGGAAATTTGAAAAACGAACACATGAACAAAAAGATGTAACGAAATTTAAATTTGTACTACTGGAGCAGAACGACTCAGTATAAATATTCACAGCGATACCGATCCAGCACAAATAAAATTGCTGTCAATTGAAACGACGCAAAAAAATGTTACATAACGTTTAAATGTGAAAAAATATAGTACAATACTTAAGAAGTAAGTTACATGAAACAAATAGCTTCCAAGCATTCCAACAGTTCCTATAATCATCACAATAACGTACAAAAAGGCTATCGGAAACAAAACATAATGTACCCATCTGGAATCCGCCATTGCAAAAAGCTCGAAAGGGTAACCAACATTCCGATATTGCAAAAACAAGATGACGGTTACAGCTGACCGAGCGTCCGGCCAGCTGTGATCGAGTTACCAAGCTTTACGCGGGAAAAACATCTGCCCAATATGCATACTGATATATTATAGCGTCATGAATATGATTTGTTTTTTTAGATATAAATCTACAGCATATGGTTCATGGGATTTCGTTGAGGTTTGATTCGATATTATTAAGGCTAATAAAAGTTTAAAAAAGGGATATGGCAATGAAGAGTTTTTTATTGGATAACATTTTAATTTTCCTCATTTTATTCTTTGCCGTTGATAAGACCAGCAGATCTAAAGATATGTATTTATTTCTCTTTAGATATAATAAGCAGATGACAGGTGGCGGTAATGCCAAGATATCACAAAACAGGTAGAACAAATAAATTACGTTCATGGTAAACTACGTAAATACGAATTGTATATCTTATTGATGCTTCTAATAAAATAACATCACGGAACTTATTATTAACTTCAGTTAAATAATCCGCCACCAATCGTAGAACTGGTGAAGTGCATTATAATCCCGGCCTCCCACTGTTTTACTTTATTCCCCCACCGCGATTTGCTATTAAATATTGATGTAGCTAATAAAAATGTATTGTTTTATTAACGATTATTATAATGTATTAAATGTATCATTATGAGATATATGAAAATACCGGTGAAAGCAGCACAAGCAAATAAATATGTAAGGATAAAAACATTTGCCACTCACTTGGTGCTTTTTGATAAAATATATATTGATAGAGATTATGATAATAAAAAGATGTATTGTTAGTATGTACATTGTTTTAGAAACAGTCATTTTTATTCGTACTTATAATTACGTGAATCGGAACGTATTTTTCCAATACAAACTGCCGCCAATCTGCGCCGCGAGTCCACTTCGCAATACACATGAGTGTAGTCACAACTAATTCAACAATAGTATTTCAAATGACCACGTTCTATTTCTCACGGCCGCACAAGTCAAGTCTCTTGACACAGTCGTTGGCCGACCTGTCCTGCGAAGTAAAGTACTGAACAATCATATTCTGCACCATACATCGTTTATACATAATTTCTAATAAACGATATCCCTTGTTGAAACAGTCTATATTGTTATCCATAATCCAAGAAATAGAAAAAAACCCAAGAAATAGAAAGAAAGCTAATATGAATTTTGCGAAGAGACCTCTAAATTACCAGACTAGTGTTTATTATTCATGTAAAATTTGTAAATACATAATACTTATTATTAGTTGAACGACTGTATGTTATGTATGTATGTGCAATGGTAAACAATAATATACAAGCCGTAGGATGTCTCATAGCCCCCAACTATAAAAGATTATGTGCCTGTCTTCATGTGCAGTCCCATGGGAGTCATTGACCGGGACAATCATTTAATCTACTGAGCTCAGTGCGGATCACGTGTGTCATGAGATTAAACACACAGTAGATGACGTTTATGTTCTTTTCTTTGTGCATTTAGCGAAACTTAAAGTGCCGCACATGATAATATATGCGTGTTGTTGCTCCTAATTTCTATCAACGTGCAATTTTTTCACGGAATAAAAAAAATATATATTAACAAATTATAAAAAAGGAACACAGCAATATGCAATTAAATATATTTAGGTCCAATGAAAAACTTTTTCTGAGGTAAAAAAACCTTTGAAGATTACGTAGTAGTTGCTAAGTCTTTAAAAAGACCTATTCAATATGAAATAATTAATTATCACTGTTTTAAAACCGTGCGCGAAACCAATCGTGCGTCGCTAATATCAGCACAAAGGGCGGATCAGAATCAATCGTACAAGAACAAGAAATCATATAAAAAGAGAACTTAGGTTTCAAACAGTAGAAAACCACGAAAAAAGAATGGCAGCAAAGAAGTTCCGTATATTATTTTTAAGAACCGTTTTAGGCAAATAACGTGTAAAAAAGAGCAATACAAAATATTATATTCTTATTTTAACAATTTTATTGTAATCAAACATGATGATGCAGATAATTTACTTAAAGCTAAAAATAATAGGTAGGCATCAGGTACCACATCACTGTCTGCATCAAGCTAGGGCATTGATCAGTCGCCAAAACTAAAGATATTTACCAAATTTCAATCGATCAACATAAAGGAAGTAAAATTACAATTAAGTGCTACATTCGACACTCAAAAGCCAAGCTAATTACAGACCATTTAACAAAACACGGTCGCCTGCATAGAGTTACAAGACGAGTATCAAACGTGTATAGGATTCACCTCAACAAACGCCATATTGAAAATATCGTTGCTGAAAGTGAAAAAAAACCAATTATATGAAATAATTCCAAAAACTGAAACTAGTAATCGCGATCTGTAAAAAAATCTGTGATAATATACTTCTCTAACAGTCTTATGTGTTAACAATAGTTAAATATTTACCACCCAATAAATAAAGTGTTAATTAAAATAAATAAATAAAATTATTTTATACTAGCTTTGGTTTGTTGGTCGATTGTTTACAAGCGCGACTGCTGATCGCGAGGTCTTGGGTCGATTCCCGAGTCGGGTAATATTTTATTTGTGTAGTAGAAGTTTCTGTTAGTTGCTGAGAGTTTAGTTCTGGGTCCGGTGTATGACAATCTGCTCACCACCGACTGCTTGATGGGCCGTAAAAAGGTCACTGGTGGAGCATGGGAGAATATTACACTCCTCTGTCTACCCCTTTAAGGATGAC
>DWEC01002281.1:0-11915 GCA_018245735.1 Microceris miodesmiata
GCAGAACACTCCCACGTTTCACCGGTTACGTTTACGTCCCACTATGGAATAGGTGGTGAGCCTATTGCCATGCATCAAGCAATATCCAGACTCCGAACCACTACTAGAAAATCTAAATTAGAATTTTTTGTAGTATTCGGGAATAGAACCCGGGACCTCCCGATCGGCAGCCGCACTTGCAATCAACACGACCAACGAAGCAGTCACACTATGAACTATTTTTTTTTACTGTATTATTTTTTTACTGTACTATTTTTTTTTACTTGTTGTTAAAAGAGCGAACCTAATGCCAATTGGTATTTTCAACTCGTCAACGCCAGTGAAGATGAAAAACCGGGGTAGATGCCTAATTTACTTCATATCTTTATCTAAGATATAACCCAAAAGTGTTTAAGCTATGAGCAACCTTAATGCTCAACTTTATGTAAATATTCAATGACATGAAAAATCAGAAAATAGATTTCTGTTTCGGGAATGCGGCGGCTAATTTTCCGGATGCTTGGATGATAATTGGTACCGTTATTGCCCGTCACACTTCTATGAGCGCCAGACGTACGTTCTTCCATATAATAACCACATTCATCATGAAATTTAATGGCCCTATTCCGTCGGTAATTCAATTTCGTGAATATGATAATTCTTTTTGCTTTGCGAAGTCACTTATGTACGAGTATAATTCGGAAATATATTGTGCTATAATATTCTCTCACATGAAATTGATTTAATAAGGATATTATGATTATGATCGAGTCACTTTCTCATGTAGGAGACATTAAGTTTTGGAATTTTTTCAAAATTGCGTCGTTTGCTGAATCAAAAATTGTAAATAAATGTCGTATTCAATTGAGTTTTTTAATAAAATAAATTGAAATAAATTTAACTGACGTTAAAATTTCGTACTCTTTGGTAGGTTAAAGATCTTATGCATGAGAGGTTGCAAATCTCGGGTTTATTTTTAATTTTGCGGTGATTTTAATATACCCGTGATTTTATAAAATTTTGTTAACCCTATTGGAAATGGAAGACAGTATAACAACTCACCATATGACTTCATTCAACGAAGATGGATTACTTTCGTATTCGCTTTTCAGCAGAATTTTCGCACCTTCAGTGACTGTAACGTTTGGTGGTCCTACGTGGACGATCGGTGGGTCTGGAATAAATTATAAGTCTTTCTTGTTAGTTACAGGTACAATTATGGATTTTAATGGATAGGTAGTTGAAGGTAATTAAGGAACGGCAATAATCTCTTAACGTTATTTGCCTTGAATGTCCTTCTAGTACAACTATAATAAACTGAGTGAGTAAAATACCTTGAAATGAAAAGTTCATTAGTGATGCTGAAATACTTTTCTAGAATCATACTTACACCAAACTTCAAGATCCCTGGTAGCGTGTATTGGATGTTCCTTGTTCTTCACCATCACCTCATTAACGGCCTGGCAGATGAACTTCCTTCCGTTTTCAAACCGTGTCGCCGAAAATGTCAGATTTGATGTTGTTTCAAATGTTGTATCCGCCTAGAAGATGGTATTTACAATACAATATAATTTATATATTATAAGGCTTGTAAGTTAAAACGGGTCATCGATAAAGAGACACGATATATGGAAAATTTTGTCAACATTTGGAGAATTGCAGTTTACGATAAGTCAAAAATATCGTGCATATATATGTTGCTGTCTTTGGAACGTTTTTTTAATCTGTAATACAAAAACACTCCTTTACTTTGTGGCCGGAATACAGGAATACTAACAACAGTTGAAATACAACTTTTAAAATAATTTTAATGTGTCTCAAAATGATACGCAATGATTAACTAGAAGCTATGACTAGAACTAATAAGCCGCATAAAATTCAAAAGAAAATAATTTCATTTACATCTCACAGATAGTAATTTTTGAATTTTTTCAAGACAATTATTTTAGAAACTGAAGATTATATATTATTCGTTGATTCGTCGTTCATAAAGTTGAAAAGTTCAAATTTCGAACATACACGAGCGACACGTTCATACTCGTTATGTACATAATAGGCGGATATAACAATCGTATAACGATTTAAAGTTAGACATAACGTGTCTAACGATCGGGCCTTTCAAAGTTGGGCGACTGTAAAATTTTAATTCAACCCACCGGAAGCTTTCGACAATTGAGAATTCAGAATTGTCACAGTCTTTATAGCGAGTTGGGGAACACACACACACATATTTTGAATAGAAGTGACATGCGAGCGTAATTGATAAAGGAATTATACAGACTTATAATCACGCGAACTGCTGTAATGAGTTTTGTGTACTTATATTTTTCAAAGAATTTACATAGGTATGGACATAAGTATATTGTTATGTTCCAATTAAGGGTGTGCTAGGAACACGTGAATAGCGGAGCCGGTTTGCTATTATCTGCTCGGGATGCAAGAATTTCCCTACAAAGTCGAAGTGTCGAAAGTCGACTAGGGTTTTAGTTATACATTCTACCACTAAACCCCATTATATTCGCTTAAACTAAAGCTCCAAGTAAAAATGACATTCTATCTTGGACAAATACGCTAATGTTTCAAATAGCAGATATACACTCGTACCACAATTTTTACTTGGATTTGAACACCTATGTACATGAGTTGATTGCTTCAGTGATCTTTTAAATATTACATAAATTCTACATAATCGTTTCTTTTCATGAGCAAAGTTCAGCCAATTTTACGTTCTGGAGCACATTTCTCCAAGGTCCTAATGTGGATCATAATAGGAAAGAAGGATAGTGGGATGTTTGTAGAATATATTTAACCCACCGTAATAATATAAAGAGCTTTCATGAATGTAGTTTTATAATTACAATAGAGGCGCAATCCTTAATGTTTTCTTTGAAATATAAATGTAATCTTAGTCTTTTTTTTTGTAATTCGTAACGGCTTGTGAAAATATTCCATTAGGCGTTACCCATGGCCTTCTGTTCATGGGCCTAGGCAATGAAAGATAATTTCTGAGATTCGTCTCTTCTGGATAATACTCCGGTCCGCAAAGTGAAGAGGAAGGTTCACCTCGTAATACTTTATCCTTAGACTTAGGCTCTTGTTGCTAGCGAAGTCAGGTCGGTCAATATCCCGCGTTATACAAGCTCGGGGAATGATATAGTCTTACGTCAAGTCTGTGAAACTGGTTCTATAAACCCTTGAGGTCTAGAAGTTACACGGGTCAGATGACATAATAATGCTGGTATTGAAAACGTGCGCTTTCGAGTTGGTTAAACTTAAGTTGGTTAATATTAAAAGGCTTATTTCCGCTTTCCTACCCAACAAGAATCGTACTGCTACCGAAAAGAAACACTAATTCTATATGCTACGGTTTGGTTATTGATTTTAGTAAAATTACACAGTTACATGACTTTGGTATTGACATGACCCCGCTCCGACTTCGGGCAACTCCGAGCAGTTCCAGTAAAACTTTGTATCTCAAAGTTTACGTTGCAGTATTTGAATTGTAAATGTTTAATTAGATATGCATAGAAAATAACAGTCTTTGGGCGTTTATTGTAATTGTCGTGTATGTCTTTTGTAATGAACCAAATCCATTGTGCCGAGGGATGGTTCCGTTTGGGGGAAGTCCTTCAGAACTAATTTAGAGGCTTGTATTGTCTTGTTTATTTGTGAGTGTTCTGCGGTAGGGTCTTGGATTTCACTAAATGTTTCCTTGTCTTTCTTGTATGTTCTTGTGTTCTTGCGTTTGGTCATTACGCTTTAATTCTATAATTCTAGCCTGAAGCAGTGGCACATAATGAAAGAGCATTAACTGTCGACAAACGGCTTAAGATTATCACAATGTGATTGAACATATGAGAAACTTTTTATTAAGTATACAGAGGATAATGGACAAAGTGAAATGAGCTAGTGAGTGTACATTATGACAAAGGATATGAGGATGCTAGGAATTTATATTGTACTCGTAGTGCACTCCCGAAGCATCTATTTTCACTTTACTGCCATCTAAAAAATTATGTTCCGTTTATTGCTCTCTTATTCAGAAAAGATCCAGCAAGACGATGTTGGAGTTGTATGGTGAAACAATTTCGATCTCGACCTCACTGTATATTATATAGAGTAAAAATTTTTAATCATTTGGCGTAATACTTGAACGTAAAACAGCAACTCATGTTTATTTATGAAGATCCGGATTGCTTCTCCTCGCCAAGTTTTATACGCGAGACTAAGGTAAGGGTACTAAAGTGAAAACTATGCGATGCTAAAATAATGATGCATACTCGTACTTATGAACACATTTTAGGGAGGTATACGACGTTTTGGTCCTGTTTTATATAAAATTGACTTTCTGAAAGAGAAATAGAAGAATAGAAAAAGAATGATACTATAATTTAAAATGTTGACTCCGAGCTTGCACAACTTCTAGTAGTGATACTAATGTGCAGCGTACATGTCAATACGCCAGATCTATATAGCCCCCAATAGAATACATAACTATTCGGCAAGGCAATTGTGTTCTTCAGGTTCTGGCTTGAAGAATGTGTAATGTGGAATTACACGAAACGTTCCTCTCTGTTTTCATTTAAAGGCTCTAAAGAAGGTAAAATTTCGTGTGTTAAAAATTTTTGAAATATTTTAGATTCCTGTATTAAATCAGCAGACGTATTGGCCCTGTGAGATACCATTTTTTTCAAAGTGCAACGATACATTAATCAGCTTCTCTCAGCCAGTAAAACTGAATCTCTAGTGCAATACATTTTCCCCAAGATAGTATTTAAATATGCAAGAAAAGGAAGAAGTGATAATTTAAAAATCTTATGCAACAGTGTTAAATAAAATGTTCAAGTGTTTTGCCAATGAAATGTTTACTTAAAATTTTCTGTTTCTCGCTGGCTGGATGTGAATATATATTTTTTTAAATCCGTTATGTTACAGTTCACCGTTGATCAGGACGTATTTAACATAAGAAATTGTAACAAAAGTTTCGATTGCGCAGTAACGCAAATGATTCCCATACAATCCTTAATCCTGTATTTGACTATTGTAGGAACAACATTTGTTCAGCGATTTTGAAGTCAAAATGCTAGAAAGGGTTAGAGCTACCTTTGTATTTATAAAGCAGTACACGTGTAGTGCACGTGTAGTAAGATCCGGTAAGCTGATAGCGCCGGAAACAGCTTAGGTCGAGGGACATATTCATATAATAAAACTAAAGGCTATTATTATGCGAGGCAACTATAAACATCATAAGGGTACTAAAAAGATAGTAGAAAATTAACAACAGGAAAGGAATGTTTAAACACAATGAATATGCTTTTACATTTCTACAAGTATACATTCAGAATTATACGTAAGATTCACGAGAATGGATTTAAGGATTTAAATTAAATTTAAGAACGTGTTGTATCTGGAAGATGTCGCTAAGACAGTGCTATATTATTGAGTGAGAGTTCATAGAGTATTATTTCGAATTTGTTCTAGATATTTCTATTTTGAACGATTCCGAATGAACGTTCTGGGAAGCTTACATTGTGCCTAAGATTAAACTAGTGCGCTATCATTAAACCTATTTCTATAGATAATCTTGTGGTTGCCATTAGTGTGTTCCAGTTTGAAAGAAGTAGTGTATTAAGACACAAAATTCTGAAACTTACTCTGCAAGAAGTAGGTATAATTTCTGTTATCCAACCCAAGTCTGTTCTAAATAAAATTCTTTATAAAATTTTACTGATTTGTTTTCAACATGTTTAAATTACGTTCGACAAAAACTAAATAAATGCACTTACCGATTCCACCTGTTTGTGCTGCTCGCGTGAATATGAAACAAATAGAAAATACAATGTACAGTATACAATATTAAGAATTTTTTTTGTAAAATTATTATACCTCGACCTATTTATATTCTGATAAAGGAATAAAGGGAAGGGATCTTTGCGAAGATACTTAAACAAATTAAAAGTTCTCCATAAAGTATTACAGGCTCATGAAATCTGCCAATATGCCGTGTGTGGAAAACTATAACTGTAGTCCTTTTGATATGGAACGCAAGCCTGTATCTAGTAGTGGATCGAAAAGAGCGTTGACGATGATGTAAATAGGTAGATATTATATTTTAAAATTCAATTATTTAGTTGCATACATGTCTTGTGACTGTCTCGTTAGTTATTGAGTACAGGTTCAATCGTCCCTGAATCATGCTATGTATTACTGGTTTTTTTCTTATTTTAAATTTCCAGCGGAGTACCGTCTGGATTATGTTTGGTGCATGACAGTAAAATCAACCCTCTCCCCCCCTCTTTCCTGGAAAGTAAATTTGGTAAATATTCTGAGTTCTACACTTCTCTGCCTACCTCGTCGGGGATATACAAAAGTGATTTATGTTATTATTTAGCTACTAGATGGTTTAACATTACCATATAACCGCACGAATTTCTAACCACAAGTATTATTATTATGCAATAATTGGTTTGAGTGCTTAAAGTAGAATTCTCAAGAGTAAACCAAGTAGGTGAATGTTTGAGGCGCTAAAGCCTTAATTAACGCTCGAGGATAATTTGCTGAGAATCATATTATTAATTAACGACGGTAAATGTATTTATTTAATAATGACGAAGGTGTAATTAATAATTACTTTATTAATAACGATTATATTCAGTGAATTAAAAGAGATCATTGATTTTCAATTTATTTCTGGTATCTTTGTTTAAGGCAGATTTTGGTATGGTACATTTCATATGAGAATTCTCATATTTTAAATTTTAGTCAACGAAAAAGGGTGAATTAAAACATTCCACAAAGGGATCGGTCTTTAGCCATATCTTCACAAATCCAACCACTGGATAACCGCGGTGGAATATTTTGCAAGTTAATCTCAATTGCGGATACATTGGAGGTAAAATATCGGATCATTAAAGGATTGGTTCAAACCATATCTCCACCAATTCCCACTGGACAGCAGTGGTGGAAATAAATAGTTGCATGGTAACACTACAATGAAATTTTAACATAGTTACAGTTATATGTACGTACGTATATGTATGTTTTAAGTTGTACAAGTTGATATTTGGGTTTATCAAAAATATTTTTATTCCGTTATAACATATCTATTTGTATATTTAATGCCGGAAAGGTATCGAAATTACGTAGATTATTAGAAGCCTCGCGGGCCAGGTCTGCCGTTTCAGCGTTTTAACGAATTAATTGGTCGGAATTTCACTTCGCTCGAGTTTTTGTTACGTTTTTCTTTTGATGTTGTAGGGATGTGCGGGTATCAATTTGGTTATTATGAATAAATTCGATAAAAGTGAGAAAATTCATTACTCGAATTATATATAACTATTTTACGAGTATTGTATCGGTTGAGATATAAGCAAACAGGCCATATGATGGTAAGTGATCACTGTTGTTTGTGGACATTTGCGTCACCAATACCTTGCTACACCTAAGGGATTCCATTGACGTTTATAAACTATATTGTCAATAATTATATTTATTTACATATATTGAAGAATGATATTACATACATTGAACAATAACAAATCATTATGGAGGCATGACTTATAGTGACCACTAGCGCCAATGGATATCTGGAACCTACCTCGAACAGTACTCTAGAAAAACTCAATTAGTGACAGTTATTTCATACAACATTCGGTGAAAATAGGTCGGTTCGTGCTAATTTGTAAAATGACTGCAGAAATAGGTCTTTTAGTTACCTTAGCTTTGAGAGTACATGTTAGTAAGAGCACAGTTAATAATAGTGTATGTCGGTATAATGTGAGGGCAATATAGGTTAACTTGGTTTCTTCCTCTCGCAGCAAAGACAAGTATATGCAACCTGAAATACCTATAATGAATTTGGTTAACTAACTATTACTAAAATATACTATGGTTAACCTAGTTAACATCCATAATACCTTGCCTAAGATAATTAAGGCCTAAAAGTATCGATAATAATTTACTTAATTAGCCAGTTCGTCCCCTCACTACGTACAAATCCGATTACTGTTAGAAGGCTGCATTTCAAGGTTTCGAGCCAAATGAATTTCTGACTATATTGTACTATCTTTCTGTATTCAATTTTCTTCGCTTCCGCCTCTTATTTTTAATTTTCGACTAAGTCTCTTAGTCTCTTTCTCTTATTGTTAGCTATAAAGCCAAGGTAGATCATCTGCAAGATGACGTAGGTATTGAAGGTAAGGCAGCTGCACGAAACCGATAACCGGACGAAACGAAAGTCGCTATTATTAAAAGTTAGGAAGGATGTTCAGTGGTACGACTAAGTAAAGTGCCAATAAGAAGGCGAATATGATATTCAAAGCTATATGTTTTGAACTTGATAATGAAATAGAAATTTTGAATTTGAATCAAAATGTACCTACTAGTGATAATACATTCTTTAGAAAATAAGGTTATAAAAGGGATCTATATCTATATCTAAGGGAATTTTTGATATGATGGTATCTGCGAGAACCAAGTGCAGACACAATAGATTATACCAATATTTAAACTGAAAAAATAAATTAAGCTGATATGTTAATCAGTCAGTACGTTTATATCTGGTGAAGCGCTAAATTATAAAATATAATTTAGGAATAATTAAGAACAAAACGTCCGTCATTACCTAGTATATTTACAGGCAATTAGTTTGATTAATAGCCCCGCTTAAAAAGGTGGTTCGTGGGAAGTTATGAGCGAAATTTAAATTACTCCTTCGAAACGTACGCGAAGAACTTAAATAAGACGCGTTTATTATAATATTTCGCGTGTACACTTGAGGACAGATAAAAGCACATAACCATTGTGTCAAACAGCGCTAAAGAATTAAAATATTAAAGTATGTTATTTAATTTAAACATGAAAAAGAAAAATTAGTGAAATTCTTTCTTTTGATTTGATTGCTTTCCAGTTTTTAATTCTTGAATGGCTTTCTTTGGGTTTGAAAACAATGCCCATGGACACATAGATGTTATTCGACTGGTTTGAATAAGTTGATTGGCGAGAGCAGTTGTTTACATGAATAAGCGAAACAAACGTTACAACCAAACGGTCTTAAGTTACGATGTCTTTAGGGAATAGATTAAATTAGGTGTGGGTTAATGTATTGAAATGGCCAATCAGTGCATTTGAGGAAGATTCCGTTTAACCGCAATGGTGTTCTGAATTAGCTAGTTAACTAATGAAAGTGTAAATCAGCCATTACGGCTAATTATTGTTTCTAGCACTGGCACAGAGCTGTATTAGGATTTTAGTTGTAACAGTTGATTTACCAACCTATTTTCTTCTATCTTTATTTGTTTTTTGTTTCCAAATGCACTTAGAATAAAAACGACTTATGAGTTTCACGGATTTACATTTTCGAATTTAATGTTACATGTGACATTATACTTTTACCTGTCCCCAAGTGTGTTAATTGATTACACCGTCCGAATTAGATCCGATTAATTATGTACGCACTTTCATCGCTGTTTCAGGCTCTTGCCTGAAACGAACTGAACTGTAACGTTCTCTTACGTTAGAGTAACGTTTGTGACAACATACGACATGATGAAAGATTTTTTAATGTGTCGCAAGGCTTTTAATCACGTACTTTTAACACCGTAATATTGTATTGTCAAACACTGTATTAATTTAGATATAATATCTGGAGTTCTCCCCTCGGTATGGTTTTATTGTCCCTTTTTATATTAAAAGGTGTAGCAAACTGGCAGCCGGGCTACCTGATGGTAGGTGGTCACCGCCGCTTATGGCCAATTAACACATCATCAACAACATTATCACTTTATTTAGATGATTTCATTGGACAAGCCGATTTATTTTGTTCGCTAACTTTAATAGTCCAGTTGTCAAGTTACTTCACAGGCGGTCACCAGGCTTGTGATTTCCTGCGCAAGCGAATGATCCTCGGGTGATCAAGCGTTCATGGCTTCGATGCCACGGAGATGGAAATAATATATGGACTGTCATGGACACAAGCATACAAGATAACTACGTATGTATTCTTTATGTAAAGGTCGCGTATTGAATTGTTATAACTTCCGGATCTTAAATAATAATATAAATGCCAAATTACAAATACCCGTCATATGATGTCGACGACATACATATCTTGCGTCGTGGTCGTACCAAGTGAATGTTTTTATAAGCTCGCACGCTTATACAGAGTTTTATTGCTCGCATTTAGAATAATGTATATTTAAGGAGATTCTCTATCAATTTTAATGTTTTGCTTTTAGTATCCATATTATATTTCACAGGCGTTTATTTTGTGTCTCGCTGTTATTATAAATTGTTATTTCAAATTTACGGCGCCATAGACGGGCTCGAAGGGGTGGCTGCCCCTGGTACAGCTATAGCTATAAAGCAACACATCGTGCGTAAAGTTTATTAAATATATTTTTCTTTTGTTAATTCTTATATATCAATGTTTAGAAATACCGTCTTAATAAATAGAGTTAATTTCGTTCGTAATTTTAGCTTTTGAGATTGATGTGGGCTTAATAATATATACTGCAGTTTGCTTGTCATTAAACAGGTGCTGGTAGCACGTTTTGTCTAGGACTGGATTAATGCAGTTCTGTCTCTGCAATAATTTTTGTTCTAGTGTATGGTGGAAATAATTGAATAGATGGAGAGTTTCTTGCCATACACCGAGCACAGATCCAGACTGAGCCAGTAATAGAAATTTCCATTAGAAAATTCATGGTAGAACAATCCAATAGTGCCCGACAGGGGATTTGAACTCAGGATCAACAGTCGCACTCGCAACCACTCAGCCAACAAGGCAGTCAACGTTTGTTATAGTTTAACGAAACATATATAATCAGGGTGTCAAATGAAACATACGTGATTTTACATCATAGTTAAACATCCGAGAGTGTCATGCAAAACTGACTTAAACTTGTTTGGTTTTAAAACCATGTTTTGGTTTTAAAACATTAATAAAGAACCGCTATTGCCGAGAATTTGAACAGAACATTATACAAGTGGCCCTCAATGTTCACTCAGTATCCAGTTAATAAAATTTCCAAGAGAGTAAAACTACCATCAGAATAAAAATTTAAAAAATATTTTGAATGAGAGTGAAAAGGCTTTTTTTGCAAACCGTACACAAGTGGTTAATGTTTAATGAGGTACTTTCTCTGCTCGCGCTATCTCTTTAATTAATTTCGTTTTTAATTACGTTTTAGGCCGACGCTCGGTTTAAATGCTTTAAACCAACCCCTTGATACATTTTTGATGGCAACTTGCTAAAGAGCAGATTTAAATAATAAATCGAGTATTGGTTGAATTGATGTGCTGTTACTGGTAAAGACATAATTATCATCAACAATGAGAATTTTCACTGTTCTTACATTCCTGGTCACGAGTTCCTTCTCAGAAAGAGAAGAACAGCAATAATGTAGAGTACTCCATACGCTAGCCTATAACAAGATTACCTACTCTTTATTCTATTCTATAATAGTTCACTGCATTTTGCCCGCTTTGAAACCCGTTTTCCTTCGAATAGTTAAGAAATTTTAAAATTGGTATCTGGTGAAGCATTGATTAAACCACTCGCTGCGGAAGGTAACAATGTCATGGTTCTTATGTGTGCCATTCGACTGTAGCTCTATATTGTGACACTGATTAACGCTCTATTCATACTTTGGTGTTTTCAATTGCGTATTCATTTGTTTTCATTCAGTCTTCATTACAAAATTACTTGCAGTTGACTTTTTATCTTTGTCTGTTATTCTATGAATATTTTCTATTTTACTTTACAACTGTGCAGTAATGCAGAACATGATTTCTGCAATCTAAAACGCAACGTCACGCCTGTCATCCCCGAAGGGTTAAGCTGAGTAGTGTAGTACACCTCCACGTTTCACCAGTTACGTTTAAGTCCCACGATGGAATAGGTGGTGAGCCTATTGCCATACACCGGGCACACATCC
>DWEC01002282.1:0-11914 GCA_018245735.1 Microceris miodesmiata
GAAGATCGAGCTCAGTGGCGTGCTATTGGAGAGGCCTATGTCCAGCAGTGGACGGGAGTGGGCTGATGATGATGAAAAGCATATTTTGCACTTACTGTCATACAATTATACATTTTATTATATATATCGCCGCGCCAGGTCCACGAGGAAATCAGGCAGCAGTATGCCGATTGTTAGTAAAACAATAAAAATATATTGAATAAAACTTCGAGTTGACAACGTTATCAGAAATAGTCGTGGAACTAGACGCACTCAAACGTTATAGCATTCTATTTATGGAGATCACGTACAAATATTGAACACATGCTGGAGGGTATCACGGGCATATCCTGGGTAAACATACATAAATATTCATTACCGTATATGTATATTCACGTTTACTATTAATAATGTAGGCATCATTGTAGTAAAGCTCAATGATAATGAAACAGTTTATTTATGTACATACTACGGAAAACAAAGAAGACATACATACACATACACATATGTACATAGATACACGTAGACAGACATACTTGTAGTAAAATATAATTTGACGGCCTTATCACTAATAAGCGATTTATTACAAGATTCGTTTAACAACCCCATTAAAACTTAGGGTAAGGCTATCATTATTAAAAGTAAAATGGATAAAAACTTTGACTTCGTCAAAAATATAATGGTTTGCTTATAAAATTATCGCAACAAATGTTAAAACAATAAAGTACAAGTCCGTATTATGATGGCAAGTCAGTCAAATTCCACCACACAGTCTTTTTCGAGGGTAGTTACGCATGACCCACGATTATTGGCTTTCAATGATATCTTCAGGTTTATCTACAGTAACAATGAAAGACTATTTTGATATGCACAGTTCCCTAAATTAAAATATTGGCCTTTTATTCTCTTTACTTAAGCTGTATCATCGTTAAATAAAGCCTGCCGGTGACTAAATTGACATTACTATAATAAAATTGAAAATCTCTAAACTCTTGTTAATCGAAAAGAAAAGTTATTGGAAAATAAACAATTGACTATATCTATATTTGCGATTGTTTATTTAGAGATGAACATAGGAGACGACAGACGCGTCCTGTCCGCCACGAGCCACCAGCATATGGTCCCCACATGCTTCTGAAAGTGCTCTATTTCTAGACAAATATGCTATAACCATTTCTGTATAACATTTGCCGATGGAATTTTGATGTGGTTATTTTCGTCTTTGAACGCATCTCGAATGCATTTCTTCTCGCCTGTCTGTTAAGTTTTCTTTGTTGGGTTCAACAGGATTGTTTATTTTTGAGTTGGAACTTTTTTTACTACTGATAAGATTTCTGTATGAATTTTTCTCTCTTTTGTTATAATACATTCAATTAATGTTTGTGTATAATTATCGTTTTTCGTATAGTATGTCAAAAAGTATGTAATATAATGGTTTGGCGAACTGTTATTTGTTTAATACTTTAAAGTGGAACTTACAAATAATGTAGGTACTGTTAAAAATGAAATTATTAATATATATTTAAATGAACTATTAAAATTATTTGTTTAATACTTTAAAGTGGAACTTACAAATATTTTACTGTTAAAAATGAAATAAATGCGAAATCTTCTCGAATCCCTGTTACGCCTACCTCTAATAACATTATTTTCTGCCTCTCTGAGTAGTATTATTTTTTCTGATTATTCAAACAGTCCAAAGTCACCTGTTAAAGCGGAATTCCACTTTGAAGTAGCCATTGGAGTCGTGAGAATGTTAATTTAAATTGTGCGCTTTTTGGTTAGACAACAAAAAATACAGAATTACCTCATAACAAATATCCGAAGTCGTGAATGTTTTTACGCAAGCTCATTGTCGTGATGTAACTGAGAATTCGTTTTGTTACAAATCGCTCCAATGCGCCAAGTGCTTTCTATAACCGTTATATAACAGATGGATACAGTAGCAAAATAAACAGAAACACAACAATGCCGATGGAAGTCGTTACGCACTCTGGGCTCCCGTTTTGTCTCGTTCGTCTGCTGCGTTTCGCGTTTGCTGTGGTTTTTGCAGTTTCGACCACAGCGTAAGAAACACAAAAGGCCATTTTTTTTTCTATCCGGCTACGCATTATTTCAGTACAACAATGAAATGTAATTTCTTTTTTCGACATCGCCATTAAAAAAGTCAAGCGCACGCTGGCTGTTCGGGGCCTCTGAAGCTCTTTTTTTACTACGAAATAACGAGTAATAATACTGAAAGTAACAGAGTTACCTATCGGTGACACATATTTCGATCACTCCGCGTCGTATGGATACATGAGCAGTGCGTGTGTCACAAAAAAACTTGGTCCCTATTGACAAAACAGGGCGGCCCGTGCCAGGCCCGATTATCACCGCTGAAGGATGCCGTAAAAACAGCAAACCCTTTGCATGAGTATCGAAATACACGGCACCGTTACACTCGGCGTTCTTATTTTAAAATGTGGACTTATAGACCAAATTTTTTGTTTGTTTTTTGTCATTATAACTCGATTCGTGCCGCTTGTAATATTTCTTTGCATAGACCAAAGACCGCCTTTATTTTATCGTATCCCGATGTACCTACTCGTAATATATACCTAATAAATAAAGATAACATTTTATCTATGTTAATCATACATGGAATATTCATAAATATTTGGCAATAAATACAATAGTGCCCTCTATATAAATGGTATGTTAATATTCTTGAATCTCAGTGCTATTTTCTTTTATAAATGCAGCCAATTTCAAATCTCTTATATAAAAAAATAACTTCGCTTGCTCGACTCCATATTTAAGCCGTCTTCATGTCATATTTAGTGTCACGGCTGATTAATTAATTGTTGCTGAACTTTTCATTTTTTTTTTTACTTTACAGAAATTGACACTAGTGCTTAGTCGTCTGTCAATTACATAGCTTTATGTTAAAAAGTAATGCGCAGTGATTGATGAATTTTTGAAACGTGCAATCAATAATGTGCTTAAAGACTTTCGCTTATGTCCGTGAGGTTTGCTTAAACGTTAAATCATTAACATCGAGATTCCTTGGATACCAATTATTGCTTTAACGGTAAATTCGATACTAAATTCTCATTTCGGGCGCTTGCAATTTGGTAGGCATTTTTGATTTTTGTATGCGTAACATATATTCATATCTTCACGCCAAGTTTCTTACAGGGTAGGCATAGAGAACAGAGTGCCAAATATCCTTACAGATTATTTGGTTTACTATTGTTATTATTGCTATTAATTGTATACATGATAATTAACTAACAATCTTGATTTTGGACAGAATTTTGATACATAGAACAATATTATGGTGTCAAAGTCGACCTTGAGATGTACTGTTGTTTGCAAAACTAATAATATGTGAGGCGATAGATTGGAACATCTTCAATATGGTTGACATATCCTTGGCAAAATGTTATAGTCGTAAACTGTCCGAGACTTACCAACCAGCATGTTTTTTGTGGGAACACGGTGCCAATATAATTTCGACGCTTGACAAAAACCATGCACAAACCAAGGCCACGTCTTACTCTCCTGTATCTCCGAGCCAAGTGTCTATATCCTGACACTAAACAGACACGTCAGCTGGAGAAATTTTAGCGTCAAAAATTAGTTCGTCTCGTGTACTATATTTGCAAATCCAAAATAATAATAAACTAGCTGATTTTATTTTTCTTAATGACAACATATAACTTGCCTGAAAATCAGGTAATTGTCAATAATTATTATGGGTGAAGTTTTATCTTAAGGAGTTTATTAATTATTTTGAGAACTTCTTTATGGCAACAACATAAAAACTGACTAGAGTTCTTGACTTGATATTTAATAACTTGTTAGATAGTTACATATGTACCATATTATTTAAAGGGACAGGTGTTCAAAATATGCTTATATGTATATGAAATGTTTAGTCTTTTAATAGAACACATTATTTACTGAACAGGACGTTCTCATTATTTACATCCCATTGGAACGCTGTGTGAAATGAGAAATGTGAAATTATGGAAAACGGAACGTGCCTACAGAACATCGCATTATCATCTCATTACGAGAGATTATTTCACACTTTCCCATCGCAAAATGGGAACGTTGTGGTCAATCGTCTAGTTGGCTTCCGTTCGTTCGTTCCGTCGTTTCGTTCGTTCGTGACGATTCGTTCCGCGTCGCTCGCTCGATCTGTTCTGTCGATAAAACGTTAAGCAATTTAAGCCTCCGTCTCGATTTCAGACAATGGACTTCGCATCACACTATCGCTCGGCTCGTTCGATTCATCCAACGTCCGTGACATCTGCAAATTGCTATTGGAAATGTATTCTCTATAACGAATACGGTAGTCGTACGCTTTTCGATTACAATTATACTGGTCCTATTACGTCTGTAACAAAGCAAACAATTGTTGACGGACAGTTAGTCCATTTCCGATAGTCAGTCAGGTGAAAGTTTGATGACAGCGCAGACAGTGTTATCTATAGTATCATAGCAAATCTATGATGTCTCGTTTATGTTTATTTGTTTATATCTTTCATTGATACAGATTTTTATCGTCAGACAAATAACGGCGGGATATTGTAAAATTTGGTTACTTATCGTATACTGCATTGTATAAGATAAGGCTTTTCAGAAAATAGATAATTTTCCGTGCTAAAATTTTACACAGATGTTAAAACCTCGGAGTGATTTTTAACATTGCGTGCTATAATTTGAATTTAGAACGCCGGAACTGACATTTTATTCTTGTTATTATAATTATTTTTGTAAAAAGCAATATAGATATTGTTTTTAGAAAAATAATAATGATAACAGCTTGTAATTTTGTGTGAATTACTAAAAGTGCAGTTTCCATACGATGACATACTTGGCTGGTATACCTATTAAAACCATTCCCAAAGAAGGTGTCGTGATTAAGGTCGAGACCAATTTATGAATGAACAAATTGGTCGTTTTTGCTCTTAATTTAGGCGTAATTTGTTAAAATATTTACAAGCCTGTAGAACTATTTCAGAGCTGTATGATACTAATCGAGTAATTAGTATATTAGCGTTTTATTGTAACCGAATAAAAAAAATCCCAATATTTCAAGTGTATGTATTAATTTTCAAATAACGAAAATGTAAATTTGCTGGTGTGAAAGAACAAAATGGCGCGAAACCGCGTCGGAGAGAAAAACGCGGCAATTAGCGCGCGAACTCGTTTTTACCGCGGACTGTCATTGGTGTTTTTTTTCCTCGCGTTCGCGTTCTTGCTCGGCGCTTTTTGCTCAGGCGATATCCAGAGCACGTCGGTGCTGTACCGTTTCTTGCCGCATGCTCAGTCACCGATTAGCGGCCGCCGGAACAATCTAATGAGTCTATTATATGCACCCAACATTCTCCGATAAACATCTGCATACTTGTTTCGTATCGGTGTTAATGCAGAAATTGTCATTAGAACGTGTTGCAGCTTCTTGTTAGTGTTTTATCTTTAGATATGATGTTGCATTAAAATGCTTTGGTCTTCCAATGCAATTTAGGTACATAGTATATGTACGCATGTGTTTTTCATTAATTGTTTTCATTTTCATTGTAAACAAAAGTGTTTTAAATATTACGTTTATTTTAAAGGTACAACACTATTTAAATAAGACTATTTTATTCATCCGTTTCAAAATATTATTATGTGTTTGTAAGTAATAAAAACTAATCTATGTGCATTTTCTGTTTCAGGTACGTAACATAAATGACAAAGTAGCGTTTACGGAGTAAGTAATGGTTGCATTGGGTATGTATGATCATAATTATTCAAAAATAGAACAATTTTATATTTAAATTGCTTATAAAAATAAATCGTCAATCGCAACATGAGAATAGCAATGTTTGTAAGCAGAATTCTACTAAAATTATAAAACAGTATTTACGAGTATATGGTATACATTCACCTTAATCTAGTCCTCACTAAGTTAGTTGTCACTGTGGTTATCAGAATCATCAAATAGATAGTATCGCGAATTAGTAGGTACGCTTAATGGCATGTAAATGTTCATGAAGCTGATGATATATTGACAAATAGCGCCTAATGTCGCAAGCAGCAACGGTGCGGTACAAAGTGAGCAACGTGGGAGTGAGATATTTGCGCATACGCATCTAGATGGGCAATTCCCACGTGGCCCGCGGCGACTTGGCCATCGTAAATAAGTCGCTGGCGTTTAATTTGCGATAACACAGTAGTCGGTCGGCGCTCACTCGTAAATAGATTGTTCTAGAAGGCGCCCACACGAATGTTCCTCAATTGGGCGGGGACGTTTCTCCCCTTATATCATCTGGCGGACAACAGCTGCGGTCCACGGAGCCACGGGATGTTTTGATCACGACTTTATTCTATTGAATTACGAGCGGTGTAAATATTGATAACATCGATTTGGTGGGGGTGTATTGTTTTATGTTGCGTTTCGATTTGTCATTTTGTTTGTTAACCGCCTCGTTAAACTAAGGTGATTTAATGTGTTTGTACATTAATTATGAAAATGCACTAAACATTTGCAACGAAATATTATTATGCCTTTTTAATTAAAATTTCAATTAGGTGAAAATAATTTCAAACACAGACAGAGTTCGCTCGTAGCGTTTGCTACGATTTCGTTAGCCGTATATAATGAAATGTCAGTAATATTTCCTTCCTGGTACATTTCTACTTGAATAAGTAGCAAAAGTTAACAATAACTTGAAGCCTACAAATACGAATATACATATGTGTCAAACATCAATTAGAACTGATTCTACGTCTGAGATTAACGTCAGGAGATGACCTCTTTACAGGACCTCCTAAAGTATAGCAATATATGATGTGTATATTTATAGTATCTAATTGCATATTTTTTTTACTACTAATACGTACCTAGAAAACGATATAATTATTGAATGGACAACAACTACATAAAAAGAAACTCGTGACATACGTGCTCTTAATCAAAAAACTGGACAGTTGGTAACCGAACGATAACTAAAAAAAAAACAATCTCGTGACGTCACAAGACACATACGCCACGTAAAGCGTCTTAGATCCCATTATGTATACGTGAGGGAACACATGTAAGTTGGTGCATCGCGGGCGGCGGCGGATGTCATTGCGTGTTGCCAGTAATTGGCTTATGGGCGGTAGGTCGCGCGCAACGGCACAGGCTTCGTTTAATGACTGAATACCAACAGTCCCCGGCGAAGGTTTGATTTCTGTTAAGATTGTTGTTCATGAACACGGTTGTGAGGATTTCGATGTCTTTTTTCATTGGTTCAGGTTCATTGGTTAGCTCGCTGACGTTCCCTGCGTAAATACTCCGACTGAGGCATATCATGTTATGGAAACGGATTTAGGGACAGAAAATAGTTATCACATATTATATCATTGTAGAGCCACAAAGATATAGGCAAAGTCCACACTTAGTATACATTAAGAAAATCTACTAATTTTCAAAATAATTCGTAAAAGAAACTGCTAGATGTTATTAAAGTTCAATAAATAATCTCAGGATGCAATTGAAATACAAGGTTTCTATGCATATATTACGACATCACACACATTACAATCCCTCTAGGTACACTTGCTTATAAAAGTGCATTCGATTTCCTGTATAATACTATTTATGCAAAAATAGATTTAAAATGATAACTGATTTTGCTCTCGATTGTACAAAAGTAATGCCAATAATGAAAACTAATGAGTAACGGATATTCTTAAGATGCAAAGGACATATACGTAGACTTTGGATGAAGAATAAAATATCTCTTCCCTTCTATATGACGTAAAAACCGGCCCGATTATGAACTCGAGCGCAACGAGCTAAGGAAAATATGTAAATATGGTATCCCGTTAGCCATCAGTAACACTATCTAATATTATAGAGTACAATCGTGTAAAAAAGAGTGTTACAGCGAGTTTCCATAGAAAAACTACGCTCTATCCCGCTACGTTGCAGGCAGCTTGCGGTCAGTGTCGGGTCACACGTCCGCGAAACACGCGTGTCTTCGTTGCACCGTTCATAATTCGCTGGCAATTTCGCCACCTTATCGACTCGACACTGTCGACACTAGCTATGTGTACGTTCCCACGTAGCACTAATGTTTGAGGCGAGTAAATACATGTACATATGTAAGGACATTATTTTATATCAACTGATCTGTACCAGCTGATGATTGTGACTGTGCAATATGACGTAGTCAGCGTTTGCGAAAAACCTCTGTACATTTGAGGTTTTTTTTTTCATTTAATGGCGACGTTTAGTGGCCAGTACCGCATGTACATTTCTACAAATGACCTATGAAGAATTGATATTATTGATGACTATGGTGAAATACATCAATCATCATATCCCAATATATGGTTCTTTTAAGAACAAATTATTGGTTTTAAATGAATATATAACTATTTCCTTTCTACACTTATATTCTATAATTACATGACTCACCTCCTGTAAGAAGTCATAGGATTCTTTGCGTAGTTTCCAGCTTTTCCGGGCGGGAGTCTAAGGTTCGATTCTTGACACGCACTTGTGACTGCAAAGTTACGTGCGTTTTTAACATTAAATATTACTTTTCAGTTTAAAAACTCGAGGATAAAGTCCTTTATAATATTCTCTGAGGCATGTAAAACTCGTTAACCCGCTCTTGATCATAGTAATGAGGTATGGCCTTAACCCAACCCATTAAATTCTGACCCATTCATTTGAGACCCGTACTTATCCTAGCTAACAGTGGAACAATAAAAGTGTTAACGATGACCAAAGGTTAAAAGCATATAGCGAGAAAAGCTACATAATGTAGAATTCTCCTTAATTTTCTCTAAGCTGTGAAAAGTCAGTCAAACCGTACTTGACCGGCAAATGAACCTTAACCCCTCTCGTTCCGAAAGGCGACCTGTGCCCGACAGTGATGACCGGTTGACGACAATGACAGAGAGGTCAATTATACAATTACTTAGGAATTCTCTAGAAAGTTCCTGACTAAAATTTACGTGACCAAATCCAAATACGTATTATATTTATGGAAACGAAAAATGTTTTATTTTCTTGACATAATAGTGATCCAAAATTTGTCTATGATAATATCCTAGAAGAGACGCGCCAACATTTTCATTTAAATAATGCTGATTTGATTTGTAGCTCCTGTATTTTAACATCAACTAAAGATAGTGGATATTTTGCCATAGACGTGAAAACGTATAATGAAGTCTGCCGTGCTCTTGTAACGAACTAAAGTCGCCACCAAGTTACTAGAGCATATCAATTATTTGCATTTCCCGTTAATTTAACATTTTCTACTTTGTAGAGAACCTTATGGTTTTAATATCAAACGGATTGCTAGACCGTGAAATCTGTTTCTGTAGTGTTGAAATGAAATTTAAAAAGGTATCTTATAAAAAATATCTTAACAGCGCTGAAGTTCATTTTACTTCGTAGCCACTTGAAATAAAAAAAAAATTGCATGTTTTTATAATATAATTATTGTATTGCCACGTACGTTACTCCACTCACAAGTAATATTTCAGAACATAGAAAAAGCTATTAATAAACTGTGTTGCCCAAATAAAAATGACTCGACCGGCCGTAATCGTTGCCTTTCTATTAAATTATTACCCATTACATTATTATCTTCTTGACATCCGACAAGCACACATCAATTACTTTTCTTTTTTTCTTTCTTTCTATCACTTAGAACGACCGTCAATTTAATTAATAACGGCAGTTTAAAGAAACAACTGGTGTCAATTAATGTCACAATCGAGCCATCAGATGAAATCGAAACTCAATTATGTGGTCGGCTCGTCAATGACTCGACGTCCTACGCGGTCGTTCGCTTGTGGAATTATCGGCTGTTTAATGGAACGATCGTTGTTTATAATCAAACAGTGTAGCGTAATCGACCGCTTAATACATTAGTTAACTTCTGCCATATATGTGCGTAGTATTGCCAGTACTAAAAAAAAAACAAATGAAGATAATTTGAGCAACACCTACACCGAACGTCACAACAACGAACATTAGATGCACGACAGGGTTTATGCTTATTTAATATATGACTCAACTACCAAGTGGTGAAACTGCACTGTGCCAGCGTCTATTTTGTTGACACGTATATCTAAGGATTCTAAAGACTTTACAGCAAAGGTGAATAGGTTTTTCCTAGGCATGAGCGTTTCATTTTAGGATGTAACTGTGCTTTCCGTCAGACGGAACTGCGGCGAAAAATTAGCCTATCGTATATATGTACATAAAGCAATGATTTTCTGAATAATAAATATAGTTTTGTTTCGTGTTGGAATATTATTATCGATATCGAATCCGCAAAGTAATTTGGCGTGAAATCATCTAATTTTCTAGCTACGTGGTTGTGCAGTTGGAAAGTGGGTAGGTAGATAGACGTTCAAATATCGCGAGGCAATTTAATGTACTAGACGTGTTTAATCCGAGCCGTGCCGAGAGCCGCGAACTCCGCTCCGGCTGGCTTTGAGCCAAAATAGAAAACACCATAACTGTATTGATTGATTGATTAAGTTTCCCATAAGTATGTTATGATGATACGATATTTGTGAAAATGTGTATTATTGAAAATGACAAGCGCTTCCACCGTCCCGATCTTAGGTACGGGACTCGTCCTAAAATGAAAACAGTTTATGTCATAATCTAACAAACGTGGATTAATCGTGGGACCGATCTTCAGCGCTTCGCATCCAACCGCACACGACCATACAAACTTTAAATAATTCTATGATGAACTCTACGACTTAGTGGTTTCCTTGCGATACTTGCCTTCACTCGGTTGTCACTGCAAACGAACTATGTTGCCATTGAAAATATTTTTGTACTGCGTCGTACTCACATACAAACATTATTTTACTTCTCTCATACTTTGCACTTTTCTTTATTATAACACTAAGTTATAATAACTAGAAAGTACCGTTATAGTATTTAACCGAGGGCGTAAATTGCAAAAATAAACAAAAAAATGGCATTAAAATTGAGCACGGGCTTTAACTTGTAAATGCTTGACGATTGTAAAATGAAGAAAAAGCTATCAGAAACTCAGAAGAATGACTGATCACTTTCCTACAACACAAAGGAGCATTAGCTTCGCTGTAGAATTTTACAGAACGATGCTCGTCGAAAATAAAATTTACATTTATTATGTACACATTTTATATTTATCTACTGTACGTATATGTATTTATTATGTAGCTTATGTCATATAAGTATTAATGCATATGCACATTTTATGACTATGAGTGTACCTACGTATATATGTCGTTAGTATGTATGTCTGTGTATACATGTATTTTATTATCGCTATAATAGTTTTCACCTACCATACGTTGTCATCATTACCCAGGATTAACACTAAGAAAGTGCCATAAGTAGATATTTGTATCAGTTACTAAAAATGGCGCATATACATAGGTAAAAAATAAATAAATTACATATAAAATTTAGTTTTACGTAACATTAAAAATTGATATTTAGATTTCTCGATAGGATTAAAAATAAATTAGTACCTAAAAACACAATGGCGCCCACATTTCCATAGATATGTATCGCGGAACATATCCGTTTGATTGTATGCAAAATTTTGACTATAATTTGCAACGATTTATCGATTTCACTCTCCGATAGCCATCTCACGTCATGTCCTTAGAGAATGAAACGATTCGATCTTATCTCGCGGACATAGACTAACATTGAACTAATGCTCATGGTGAACATAGATCGGTTCACTTGTTCAGGATAATGCGATAGTACACGAGACTATCGTGAAAGTTCACATTCATTACGGTTTCTTTAGGGGGCTTCTAGTATGGAAACCGTGTTAGTGATTCAATGTAAGTGGAACAAGCTTTTAGGTGCTCGTTCTGTCGCCGCATGGTGATGGAACGTCGTAGACGATCGCTAGACGAGCGGCCGGGG
>DWEC01002283.1:0-11913 GCA_018245735.1 Microceris miodesmiata
TGTGTGCAGTCTGCCAACCCGCAATAGGCCAGCGTGGCAGACTATGGCCTTAACACTCTCAATTTGAGAGGAGACCCATATTCCAACAGAGGAATTATAATGGGTTGATTATTTTTTATCGTTTGCTAAATACTGTGAACATAATCAGGTTCCGAGCTATTCCCAGGCAGTTTAAGTTAGAAAAACCAATAGTAGCCGACCTGAGCAAAGAACTCGGAACCTCTGGCGTTACAGTCGGGATTTCAACCATTCGGCCAACGAGGCCACTGTCTATGTCTTTAAAAACACTTTTTCACATCTTTTGTCTTTAAAAACACTTTTATAAAGACAAGAGTTGTTTTTAAAAGTACATTATTACATTTTTTGTTTCGCTTACAGTATTTGTGAATACCTGCTATTGCAAATATTTTGCTGACGTAAAAATGTATCAAACTTTGTTTTGCGTCATGTTGGTTAGTTTAATCATAAAATAATAATCAAATGTTTATAAGAGAACACAAAGTATAGCAGTATAGCTCTATATAGAAAAAATCTTAATTAAGAAGAAACTAAACGTATGCTACTTAAACATAGTATGCATATTGTTTCAATATCATTTCAATGTTATTTTGAGCCATAAGAAATCATTTTGATTTTAATGTTATATTAACAGCAAAATAGTTTATTTACTTTGTTCGGAATGTTACTAATAAATACATCTGATTATAAAATATACATTAATAGATTAATCTTAATATAATATAATCTTAGTGTCCATTGGCGCAGTATTGACTAAGTTTTTTAATAAAACATAGATTTTTTGACGTAGAGTCGCTTTTTTATGCGTCCATCGCTAAACTGTGTGTCAAAATTTAATATGTCAAAAATTGTTGTTGTGTGGTATAGTTTTTGAACAATTTTACTTAGAAACTTATCGCGCTTAGCGCTAGCTTTCAAGGAAGGGCATTGCAAAGGACGAATGATAAGTTGGTATATACGATGTCCAAGGTCAAATTAAATTTAATTGCGGCTGCGTGCGATAATATGGGCATTGGAACCAATGGATCTTTGCCATGGAGGTTGAAGTAAGAGTATTTAAATATACGATTTGGCGGGAAACAAAATCTATTAAATAATATCAAGACTATGGAAACCTCTTTCAGTCCAAAGCTTTAATATCTCTCTTTAGTTCTAATACCTCGAAGGCCAAAGAGGTTATTTAGTTGATGATGCAGCCCAATAACAAACTAGCATATGAATCTTTGAAGACACATGTGTTTATTTTTTAAAATTATCATTATCATAATTTAAACGAGGTTCTTTATAAAGGTATTCAAACTCAATTTGTGCAAAGTTGAAGTGTTATTCCATATTTTTTTATTGTAGTGTTACTTTTTAAATTCAATTGTGATATGGTCTAGTGTTCAGTTTTACTTCTGCGAAATAAAAATTATAAACCACCATTTCGATTGTCTTGATGTTTGTATTTGTGTTTTAATTTTGAGTGTATACAGTAGCCTTAGATATATGTTAAATAACTTGTGATATTTTCAAGACTTTTATATACTGAAATTAATTTATTTAACAGGAAAGGATTTTTCGAAGTATAGACGTATGCGTAAAATATGAAATTTTTTATCAATTCTAATCTTTCATGATTGTACACAGATCAAATGATAAGTATGTGAACACACATTGAAAGAGTACATACATACCTAGTAACAAAGAGATACACACAAAAGTTGCTTAGTAGATATGAAAGAGAAATTGTAACTTAAGTAACATAGCTTAAGTAACAGATGAGAATTGTATAAAAATATGTTTGTTCTATGTATTTTTTCCATGGTTTCCATCAGGCGGGAACATGGCCAAACACTTGCTTGCATATCATCATTAAAAAATTGTGGCCAAACACTGCTTGTATATCATCATTAAAAAAAACTTATTTCTGGTTTCAGAATGGCTTTGTACAATGCATTTATGCCAGATTTCTTTACAATAACATTGGGGGAACAATAACATTTGTTCTGATAAATTTCTTCTTTTGGAGTAAATTTCCAATACATGTAGTTATACTATTTGGCTTTTGCAATTTTTTCATTCCACTACTAACTTTGTTATGACTACCACATATTCTCACCATCGCCATGGGGTGCCTGGTATGAAATATGACCATACCATTAGGCATTAAGTCCACCCTTTGTAACAAAGGCTTAGGATAGCAATAAAGATTAAATAGATAAAAATGTAGAAAATATGAAACTTTTGTTTATTGGTGTATTATATAGATCTGCTTGACTTCAGTTTACATTTTACTACTTTGTGTTTATGTATCTGCTTACAGAAAAGAAATGGCATATTTCGCAACTATGACAACAAAAGTGAAGGACCCACAGAAGGTGAATGCAGTAATCATGGGCAGGAAAACTTGGGACTGCATTCCAGATAAGTACAGACCCCTGGTGAACCGAGTCAATATTGTGCTGACACATAATATTGAGAAGGTTAAGGAACAGGTAATCAATGCATCTATCATTACCATTAACCCTTTCATCATGCCAATATGGCTCTCCCCTCAGAGTGAGAAGGGTTAAGGTCTTTTTTGTCACACTGGCCTAATGCATGTCATACATCTTAGAGTACATTATGGAAATGCCGAGGTGCACAGGTTTCTTCATGATGTTTTATTTTACTGTTACGGTAAAAGCTATACTAATCATACACTATTTTTGTAATGTTTGATGACCCTATAAATGAAATTACTGTTTGTGTGTATCGGACATTAAGTCTGTCAATGTAATTCTATAGAAACATGAAGACTGCAGTTTAGTTATTACTTTAACATCACAAATCAAGTTGTAATTTTTTCGTAGCAGACAAGAATCATACTGCAACATGTAACGGTTAATATGTGTAAAGGTATTGTTTCCTGTTACAGGTACCTGAAGGAGTGGCGGTAGTGCCAGGTCTGGATGAAGCCATTCGTTACATAGAGTCACGTGAAGATATAGAATCTACTTGGGTCATCGGTGGATCATCTGTTTATACAGTATTATGATAACATTTATTTTCATAACACATCTTTAAACTTTTGTGTCTGCAAATAAATACAGAGGATTGTAGTAATCCCATTGTACCTATTGTTATATGTCCCAGGGAATAGGGGGGCGATTGTCATTACTGGGCACAAATTCAGAATCTGAGTTACTGTAAGAATGTCGAGTTGGAAACACCCAATAACAGTACCTGACCTGGGGATAGAATATAGGCCCACTTGCTGTGCAGTCTGACTTGTAACTACTATTCTTATTTATTCCAGGCTGCAATGGAACATGAAAATTGTGGGAAGATCTATCTAACAGAAATACAAAAATCATTCGACTGCGATACATTCTTTCCCAAAATTGATCAGCAACATTTCCACCTTGTAAATGAAGAGGAGATACCCAGAGAGAGACAAGTGGAGGGAGACATCAGCTATTATTTCAGGGTATACAAAAGATTGTGAAACGTTAAAACATTTGTTAAAAACTAACTATCCAGTGGCCATGCATCATTGGTAAAGAGATTTGCTGGTAATGTAAAATGTAAAAAATGTTCTGAATTAGCTTGCCAATTGTACCAACATACCTGTGATTGATTTCGTATAGGCTTTAAAATCTATGTATTACGGTCATCATAGACTGAGGTACAATGTATATTATAGTTAGGAATACAATGATAGATTAGATTCATAGTTGATGAATCATGTTCAAGTTCATGTACTGTAAAGATATGCAGTTTCATGTACTTGAAAAGCCAGTTCACTATGACAAATCGTTGTTGATGTATGATATAAATGTACACACAGGAAAACAATGAGACAAACTTTTGAAACTGTAATCTGTTTTATCGCTTTAAGTACCTAACGTGTTATAGGTACATTATAGCCTAAAACCATGAAAATACAAGCAATAGTAAGAGTTACCAGTAATATCATAGGTTCTCAAATTTATACTACCCATCTTAAGAATCAAACTATTTTCTAGTATACCCCAGTTACCGATTGTCTAAATCTACCGAGTGGATAATATTTGTTTCATCCTTATGCTTCCAGAGGGATGGTAAAGGGTCTAGAGTTTAGTCTTTACTGCCTTCCTGAAAGCCTCCAGTGTCCACGAGAGAGTGTTATTGTCCAGTTTGAGATGCACTGGATTATATCAATGAAACTTATAATGTCATGTATACTATGATACTTTTAGACGCTATGGATAAGATGTAACTTGAATACTAAGTAATTAAAAGTTTTATAAATAGGTTATCATACAACGTTATATTCATGATGACCACTTGTGATGAAGTTTATATGTATACTTGGCTTATGGTCATAGGAGTTAATGGCTATGATGAAGTGTGGTTGTGAAAATCCTATAAGCAGTAAGACATTGTCTGTCTCATAAGATAGTCACGTCTTACTTATTCAAACCACCTGTTCATTTTTATATTCATCTTTTACTGTTAAATGATGGTACATTTATATTAAATACAATATTTTTCTTTGTTGAATAATACAAATCTAAATTAGTTTTCGTCACACATTCCATTTATTTTTATATTTTATAGACTTGAATTATGCGGCACGAAGAATCATGTTGGTATTCAGATTGAATGTTTTTCTCCTTCCCTCAACTGATTTCGCCCGACATTACCTGCATAATGGACAGTAAATTAACTATTCCTATGTCCGCGTGTGAGGTGTCATAACTTCAAGAATATGATAAAATTAAATACTTTTTATGCGGAGTACCTCGATATTTCTCGAGTATCATGGCGAGGCAAGACACCACGTCATCATGGCGAGGTGTCTTGTCAATTTATGCGAGTTATACTTGTTGAGTTATCATTTACATGTATAACTATATACATATATAACTATATAAGTGATATTATTTGTGTAATAATCCTGACTATACTTTCGTCAAGTGGATTGTAAATGGAACTAATAATAAACGGCTACATTAAATAGTCAAAAAGCTTGTGTTATATCTAGTTATAATCCAGACATATTTATCGATACTGTAGATACATATATGTATCTACGTTCGAACAGGTACATGTGCACTCCTAAAATGTATAATATGACCAGTATCATTTGTTTTATATTACGAAACAATGTTACTTTTTTAATGAGGTCAATTTTCACAATGAGCTGTTTGGTAAAGCTGTAGCCTAAGCTAGCTGTGTGCTGCCAGGTGGATTATAATTATATAGTCGCCGTAAAAACAATACATACTTCCGTGTTCGCGAAGTCGATAATTAAAAAGATTCTTCCATTTTTTGTAATGTTCTTAATAAAAGTTTAATACTACAATAAGTTTCATTATGTCTATCGCCCTATAATTTCAGTTTTTGTTAGGTATATTTTTCTTAGTTAATTGATAAAGTTGTTAGAACAATAGGCATTTCTTTTAGGTTTTTTTCCGTTTACTGTAAATTTATAATTGGGGCATTGGCATTGGCATAATTGGGAATTGGGGCCCGCGGTTCATCGTCCACGGCACCGCGCTGCGGCACGTGTCGTAATACGGCGTCGGTGGAAAAGTGGAATTATTTTAAATAAAACGCACAATTAATTCATAATTATTTTTAATTCGCTTGACCATTACATTAAACTTATAAGCTAGTGACAGAGCCCCGTTTCAACGAAAAGTAATACTCGGATAGAAAATACTGCAAGACAAGCGCTGAGGCTATGCTGTCAAAATTAACTCTAAACAGCAGCATTTTAGCGCGAGAAATTATATGTTCAGGTGAGGAAACATGCTCAAGTACACGACAGTGTCATGAGTCAAGATATTAAACACATTTATGTGTAGTCAGGAAACATACTCAGGAAACACAACTGAATATTTAATTCTCGCTCTAAAATGCTCTGATCTAACAGCGACACTAAAGTTATTAATCAAAATAACGCGCTAGATCAGTATGCAATGAAAGAAATACTCAATAAAAGGAATTAAACATGAAAATTCTTATATAATAATATTTTTATTAAAGTTAAGATAATTTGTCCTTACACTGACCATTTCACAAACTTTTCTTCGTTGGAACGTATTGCAAATCGACACAGTATGAACTTTTTTAATTCAATGTATTTGGTACATTGCAATCTCTTGTTTTAGATTTCACATTTTCATGCAGAGTAGTAAAAATTTAGAGATTTAATAAATATTGAAAATAAACGATCAATTAAATACGATTTTTCATTTGTAAAGAATAAAATGTATTAAGTGTGACGTTATAGCCAGTGAATAGACGCAAAGAATGTGATTTGAAAAACGATTTCGAAACACGATAGCATGAAGGTGTAAGAAACATTCAGTAGTTACAACAAACACAAGTCTGATATTAAATTAGTATCGATAGCATTGATGTTTTGCAAAACTTGTGTTGAAGCACATACATAGAAAGTGTTGCGTAATCCGAAACGTCACAAATCATTTTTATGTTTTAATTTTTTTTTGTTTTTTTTTACATTTTTTATTTTTTTTTTGCTCTATCCCGGAGTGGGCGATACACGACGACATACATATTCGTTAGATACAATAATAATAATAATAACAGAAAGAATACTTCAGTTTTGCTAAAACACTTGGTTTTGAAGCGATATTTTCAAAGCTGAAACCGTAGAAATAAAAATTACTCTACAAACTCAATTTTCTTTTGATTTCCTTGAGATAACTAATCTACGAACGTATATCATTACGGCCTACTGGCAACATGGAATATTGCCATGTGCTACGTCAAAATTTAAAGAAATCAAATGAAATTTGAGTGTCACTCACCATAAGAATAATACACTAAATATCTAAATACTAAAACGACTTGTTGACGCCATATTATGATCACTACGTAAGCCCAAAGTGAGATTATGAGAATGTGCTTTAAATACTGCTGCTAAAAAAATTTTAAAACTGTAATACCTGTGACAGCTGGCAATGAATTACACATGCATACATACCCAAATGGTGTCATTTGAAATTTTATGTAACACTTTATATAATAATGAATGGAACAACATTAAGTTTACAATTAAAGCGTGATTACTTTTTTAACATACACACATTATTATGCTGTCACATTACCATCTACTGTACTGTGTAAGCTTTAATCTGCATTGGAAAAGGTAAAAAATTTACAAGTCTCAGATAATATAAACACAACTCAATGTTGCATTTTAAGATAATCGAAACAAAAAAATTTCAAAAAATTCACATAAAAAAACATATTTTTTTAAAATCTGGTAGCAAAAGAATATATCACAATTATTAAAACCTGGCAGCATTCACTATAATTTTAGAATTGGCAATACAGATCAAAGTCTTACACGGGTAACATCAAACCCATCACTTTACCGATTTAGTTATAATTGTAGTGCATCAATAGATAATCAGGGTTGTTGATCTCAGCGGCGATCGGGGAGTTAGGAGGCAGGATCTGGAAGCCTAAGAACATGAAGGTGCGCAGGATGGTCACGCGGTCCTCACGGGCCTTGTTCACGCAGACTATCCAGCTGCAATTGACAAGGAGAAATTATGAGTCCTCGACCTTAGAACCGGATTTTGCTTAAACATTAACTCAAATTGCACGGGTCTCCTAAACGGTGTAATTGCACCTGTACGAAGCCGAGCAAATCGCTAATAACTTCCAAATGATTCATTTGAATGATGTAGTACAAAAGATTAATTGATACTAAATGACAAAGCAAATAATTCTTTTTTTTTGATAACATTAATAAGGTATGGGAGTAATTTCATTTAAGTGATATAATGAATAATAATATTCGACCCATTTAATCTATAATTACACTGTTGGAATATGGGTCTTCTCTCATATTGAGAGGGTTAAGGCCATAGCCTACCACGCTGACCAAGTGCGGGTGTACACACCTTAGCATTCATGTTGGAACGAGGCTCCTTATTTTTTATAAATTCTAGGATGTGCAGCTTTCCGCGATCCTTAACAAGAACCAGGCTCGACCTAGTCCAGTATCAAATAAGTGTGTCAATTGAGTAAAGTACAAGTTTTCTTCTTTACGTAACACCACGCTAGTAATCCCCGAAGGGGCAAGCAGAGGAGTATAGAATACTCCGATGTTTCATCAGTTACGTTTATTTTTTCAGTACCAGAATACTTACTGAGTACAACGCAGACGCTCTTCGGCAAAGTCTAGCAAGAACATGAAGGCCTCCTTGCTGCCCGCAGCCAAAGAGTCGGGCAGACGCAGGTACATGATGTCGCCCTTCAGAACCTGGGAATAATAGAAAATAGTATATCATAAGAAATTATTATTAATAAATAAGTATTATTTTTATCTTTAGTGCTGTGTTTTGACGGATTATGGCGGACTAATTGCAAATAAACAATCAACTCTTAGGATATTTAAACTAGTTTACAGTTAAAGAAACTTATCATTATTGGATTATTAGAATCCATTATTGGAATATGACATAAATAAGAACGCATCTTAAATAATCTGTGCTACTTGACCGCTCTTTTATGTGTCATATTCTATTTTCCCTCTCGTCTCGATCTTCATCGAGCTATTTAGCTATTGTTCCATTAAATCTGAAAAGAGCGGTAAAAAATGTATGCAGTCCTTATTTTAATAAAAGCGTGTTAAAAATAAGTCATGTTCATACTAAAAAAATAATAAACAGTGACCTCCATAAATCATAGATTTTTTTTTATAACTGAATAAGCAATGATGTGATAAAAGTGTTTATCGAAGTTATCATATATTATAAACTAGGACAGTGACTGTTTAATGAGTTCAGTTCTTATCATGTCGTGAGATGTCGTATCTGATCCCAGTACGGAATATTAATAGACGATATTATTATGATGTTATTATTCCGATGATACAATCATTTATATATAATCCATAATATACTAAAATGGATACGAGTATATGATTGCCATTAAACATGGTTTTAGTTTCGGCGATATAGTAAATAAGAAAATTCAGTTCAAGTACGTATTAAATTTAAAGGTAAAATGTACATTTTAACGACTCATGGCCCTATGGAAAGTATCTGCAGATCAATGCTCTTTAGTTATGTATGTATTTTATTTATTTGCACACGCACGCAAACACACAGACACACACGCACTCTCAGGCACTCGCGCACGCACACGCGATGGCCAAATGTGAAGTTATCTAAAGATTATTCGATTATTAAGATATTCTTACGCATTCCCAACGAGTGAAGTTCTGCTCGGTGAGATAAACTTTGAAGTTGATCTTCGTTGGTGCTCTATCTCTGCGTGCAAGGATCTTCTCAATGATCTGAAATGGATTATTTACAATGTAAGCCGCTTTATATAAAGTAAAATGAATATGGGAATATTGTTGACTGCAAGATAAACTCTTCAGGTCTGTAAGGATAGATATATCTTTGCATTGTATTGGAGTAAAATAAATTATAGGCGATTCCGCAGTATGCATGTATGTATAGCTGATGACTCATGTGTTAGTTTAGTGTTAGCCATAAGTTTATAAGGGTCACATTTATATATACGGGTCAGTTCCATTGGAGCCTAACTAGAACAGGATATGAGTACTGACCGCCTCCCGGAGCGCTAGGTCTTGCGTGGGGTGCGCGTGGGGCTCCGCCGCGCTCTCGGCGCTGTTCAGCGAGCTGGCGCTCGACCATAGCAGGGCGCTCAACAAGTCGTCTGGAACACAAACAATTGGGGAAAATGTAGAAATGTAGTTGTTGATGTCTCCAAATTCTCGAGAGTACTTGAAATGTTATACAATTATATTATTTATGTAGTTATACACTATTTATTATTATAGATACTGGTTCATATAATATAATTAATCAAAAATGTCTGAAGAAAATACAAGGATAATCTTTTCGTTTGGTTTGTTTTGTTTTACATGTACATATGTGAACTTGTTGTCTTTCCTTGTTTACTTTGAATCTTTTCTATAATATGAAGCCAATATAAATTTCTCCCATTTAAAAACTACATATTTGCATTGTAAAGTAATGTCCATTCTTTCAATCTCTATTTTTTGTTAAATACGCAGCATTCTTCGGGACCCGTTGAAAACTTAACGTCTTTATTTGTGACGTCATCAATGTCCAATTTCAAGTACTAATAATGCGAATGATTGCTTACGATGGTTGTCGTCGTGGGTGGGGGTGGACGGGGTCGCGGGGCTCGCGGCCCCGCCATTCACCCCTCCGGGCGGTGCCGAGCCGTGAGCAGGGACATCAGGACCACCTGGGGAAATAGGGATCTCATTAGGCAGTTTCTCGACTGACCTACCCTATTGTAGGTTCTCACATCAAAAGATATTCATGAATAACGAGTATGGGACATATTGAAAGGAGCTAGGGTTCAGCCTAGTTTGCACTTCAATAGCTAGCTAGCCCTATGCTGACCAATTTCTTTGGCTATTTTGTTTTCCAATTACTTTCTCGTTTTTGGTAATGCGTGCTTATTAATCCCACTAAACTACACTGAACCATTTGTTCAATAGTGAGACTAGTGTAGATATTAAAGACGTACATAAGTAATAGTCTCCGCCGCGACCTCGCTGCAAAGGGAGGGAGCTCATGATGAAGGAATTCGTACAGGTCCGAAACTAGTCCGGCCATTCCGAAAAACGCACGTCAGTTAAACCGGTAGCTATGTAATTTTAGTAGACTGTCCGTGGGGATACTTACCACAGAGGCCCGGCGCCCAGGCACAGCGAGAAACACTCGGCGTCGGACGCCGACAGGGCCGAACGTTTGTTGCCGCACGCGTTCAAGGACGCGCCTTCGCCACTGGGGAGCAAAAAAAAACAAGTTATTCTATGAAAGCATAAAATTGTCATTATTTAATGTGGTAATAATAAAGGGGTAATGTTGTATGGCTGATTTGATTCATTTAGTATGCGCTGTTAGGGAAACGATATTTTTTTTAAATACGAATGACATCAATGTCTCCATGTCTCCACACACACACGCACACACACACACACACACACACGCGCACACACACACACTCACCCCAAATGCGGAATGTCCTGAAGATTACTACATGTAGATGAATACCTCAATATAAACGCCATGTTAAATCATAAAGAGCACTGTGATTCAGTAGGTTAACAAGGCAGCGCCATCTGTTAGCGACCAATGGAAGACGGACTTGCTACATTCATATCTAATGCTTAACTACATACCAATCGAATACCAAGCACAGTATTATTAACTGATTAATAATATAACATATACAGTGCAATAAAACTAGTATTTAACCGCAGTAAATAGCGACTTCGCTATCTGTGTTGTCATCCGAGAATACTTGCATTGACTGAAGGTAAGTAGGTACTTAGATTACAGAATTTGCGTAAGGATATCTTTATTTACAACACACATCTCAACGTATTTCGTTTGCTATTCAACTGTTTAGTCGCGATTTAGTATTGTTAATATGATAAGATAAATGGCAGTTGTTATTATTAGTATATCATAATTCTAGTAAAAGTTAAATCAACTTGGAAACGTCTAGAACACAAAATTTATACACATGCATACATACATGAATCGTGTTACGTCATATCATAATTATTATTTTCATTAGCTAATAGAGTAGACAAGAATAGAATAGAAGGGAATAGAATGAAATATTTAAACAGAAAAAGTGTTTGTTACACATGTTCCCTTATTCGTCTAAGCATACCAAGCAAATGGACTTACAAACGATGTTATAATTAAAAGACTGCTAATAAATATTATTTAAATAAAAACTTTGGTCGAGTGGTTACAAGCGCGACAGCCGATCGGGAGGTCCTCGGTTCTAAATCCCGGGTCGGGTAGGTACTATTGGATTTTTCTAATTTAGAATTTCTAGTAGTGACTCGGAGTCTGGATGTGTGCCCGGTGTATGGCAATA
>DWEC01002284.1:0-11910 GCA_018245735.1 Microceris miodesmiata
TACAGATTCTTTCTCCAACCTACTTACATAGAGAAGTTGATTTCACTCAGCTACGCTAGCAGCCGCCGCGCCGCGAACACTGCCAACTTGAGCTAATATTTATATATATTATTATTATTGTTATTTTAAATCGTTTTATATCATAAAACCGTAAGAGTTCTACAAGTATTGATAGTTAATTCTAATTATTTCAACTTGAGCTATATACTTACATATTTTATTGTTATTATTAATTAAAATCGCTTTATAACGTAACAGTAAACACGACCAGTTTCTGTAGTGTGGATGTATTTGAATATCTAATGAACATATTTAAGTATTATCGAAAAATTTTCTGTTCATTAAGCGCAGATTTTACATATGCAATTAAATTTCCTATTTCAAACATTCCTAACACGAACATATCTGTATTTAAGGCACGATGTCTCAAAGAGTAACATTTTAGAGGTACAATATACAATCAAAACACAAACTAACTGTGTTGTGAATACAAATCGGGCATAAAATATACCTGTATATATAACATATATTTCTAGTTAATAAAATATGAAGCACAGTCCAAACATGTAGTAATCGCTAATGTTGTGTTCTTTGAATGTATTTGTGGAAGTCGGATGGATTTTCCGCTGCCTCCCTCTGGGCGCCCGCGGCATCTTGTTCATGCTCAATGAGGAAAAATAGAGATATAACTTAAAAAAAATCTCCGAATAATCATACCGTATAAGAATTATTTGTTTATTAACAATTTTCCTGATCCAGTGTCTAATTTTACGAATTATAAGCAACCTAGCTTACTTCTTTAACTCAACTGAACCAGGTTTGTTGAGTAAGTTCATTCTATTAAGTCCCTCAACTTATATTCCTCACCAATTACCGAAATCCAATCTGAATGTTTTTCTGTTTAACTGCCTATTCCATGGTGGGTCATAAATGATGGGATATAACTGGTAAAACTACGGTAATGTACTTCACTAATCTGCCTACCTCTTCGGGGATTACAAACGTGATTTTGCGTAAACCTTTAAAACCCCTAATATACAGTTTACTACATAACGATATTACCTACTCAGATCCAACTGCTTAACCTGTCTTCTAAAGCATAAAAACTTATATATTTTTGTCTGAAGCGGTAACTCCGCCATGTCCCGTCCGTATCCGTGTTAATATATTTAATTTCTGGCATCTTCTAAATACTTTATAATTTCAACTTGACCTATTTCTAAACCTCTAGCGATGTACTGAAATACCTACTAGCTGATGATCCATTTTTATTTTAACTGCAAAGCAAAAAAAATAATAGGCACTCCAAAAAACACTATAGAACCACCTCAATATTATAACGAGTATTTTAACGAGGAAAACATTACCAATATCAGATAGATATACGTATCATGCGAAACGAAAAAGAAAAACTCCGGATATCTTTTACCAACTTAACGTTGTGAGCTATCTATATCTAACACATTGAACACCACACGCAGCTGCAACGTGCCAATTACTGTGACGTGTTAATTGCAGCAGTGATACAGCTTGGCGGACCTCGTTCCCATAACATTGAGAGCGATAGAAGATGCGTATGATATTTTATTATTTTTCTATTAATAATGCCTCGTTGGTCGAGTGGTTGCAAGCGCAATTGCCGATCGGGAGGACCTGGTTTCCTATCCCAAGTCAGGTATTATTGGATTTTTCTAATTTAGAATTAATCGTAGTGACGCGAAGTCTGGTCTGTGCCCGATGTAGTGTGCAATAAACTCAACATTTATTCCATGGGACGTAAACGCAACGGGTGAAACGTGGAAGTGTACTACACTCCTCTGCCCAACTCTTCGGAGGCTACAAGTGGGACGTGGGTGCGTGTTTATACACATTATTATCTATGTAGCGGCTTAACTCTCGTATCTCGTATTTATCGAAACAAGCCGACTAGTTTTAGACCTACGAGGCCCTTCATCATGGGCTCCCGAGGTTTTTACGGATTTCTGAGAGGGATCTCATTATTGTTATTTTTGTATTTTACAAGTAAGCTAGTGCATTATGTTACAAATGTTGTTGTCACAGCAGTCTTCATCAGGTCAAACAACGGTTTTGCATGAAGTTAGATGTTGGTTAAGCATTAGAGTTTTTTGTGAAGACAGTAGAAAACGAGCACTTAGCTAGCAGTTACGAGAGGCTGAAGACATCAAGAAAGATGTTATAAAACTCATAGTTGGTATTCTAGCTCTCCGTTTCGGTAACAATGAGTTTTTAATTTGCTCTGATTTGTACATTTAAATGGCCTCAATTATAACACACATACAATTAAAGATACATATATATTTAATGATTATACCGCAGTAGTTTTTGGTTACATCAAAAAATCAATTAAAAACGATCTTGGCAACATGCAAATCTCAAGTTATTAAATAGAACATAAAACAGCTAAAGAGAAAACAGAATTGTAGAGGCGACTCTACATACACATAATTGATTTATACGCAAATCAGTAAATGTTATGACTATGTACGATAATATACATAGGTGCTGATAGCATCAAATGGTCTCTGCGACCCAAATGCTCTAACTGGTGACCCAAACACTGAATGAAAGGTCAAAGTATTATATAGAAGTAGGGTTACCACAACATCCTTCCGCTATATATATGTGGCTTATGCATTTTTATGCTTAAGTATGCTTAATAGCGTCTTGAGCCATTTTCACAAGCAACCATCAGATGCCAAATGAATCAAAGCTTGTAGTGAAGTGCACTACTGTAAACCATATATACAAATGTCCAAATACAAATGTACTTATATGGTTAATGTCCAAATACATACTTATATGTACACAACATCGCCCCTAGGAATGAGGTTTACTAACCACTAGACCAACGGGACAGTATACATAGCTGTTTGTTTAATTTACCAATATAACACATCAGTGTATATAACGTAAGAAGCCAGAATAAACACACCTTAGAGGTCCTAGAAAATAGTTTTCCAAAGATTGTGAAGTCTACGTGACTATGGCCATATTCATCTGACTCAAGATCTATGTATGTATGTCCAGCAATAAGGGGTCAAAAAATATTAGAATAAATAAAAAAGTCCAGTTTCAACCACAAAGGTCGAACAAAATTATAAGGTCGAAAATGTTTTTCCTTTTATTATAGTACATTTTCTCATTAACCACATCCCTAAACGTGCCAGATTAACTAAAAGTTGCCTCGCCCATCGCACGCCCTGCCCTTCAGCCGTGAACTTGACCGCCGCGCGAAGATAAGCCGCCACCTTTCAAGTCCCAGGAACTAGTTTACTACAAGATCCCATCAACAACATCATCATTATCACCAACTCTTTATATCTTCCACTACTGGACTGGAATTAGAAATGTTTGCGACTAAGTCATTACTGCTATACAGAAGAATGAATTTAGAAGTTCCGTCTGAATGCCTCCACAGAGATTGCATGCCACCATCATCGTATAAGCGTCACCACGTCTGTATTCCCCGAAGGGTTAGACAGAGGAATATAGTACAATACACAAAACAGTACAACATAAAAATACTATATTGCATACCACTTAGGTTAAAAATAGTAAAAGAAGAATCATGACGTTCCCGACGACATCCCCAAGTTTCTTATTGATTGACCTATTGATACCGGGCACAGGTACAGGAATTTCAGGAGAAGGATCTGAGGATTGAACCTTGCGCTCATCAGTAGCGCTTGCAACCACTGGACCACGGAGGTAGTCAATGCATTGTTGAGTAAAATTACTAAATATTCTTAGTTAAGTCTGGCATTTATCGACCAGCCACTGTACGTAAAATAAACAGAAATAATGTACGAAGTATTTAATTTTTCTTTATATGTATTATAATTCTGCTATAAATAAATTTTGTATCTTAAATACATAATATTTTTCTTAAAATATATTACAATACTGTATCATCAAAATTTTTACTTTCTTAAAAATATATAATGGCACTCATATCTACATCTAATACAGCCTTGACAGTTTCATAAACTGGTTCGAATTGTATTATTCTAAAGTAAAAACTAATAAAAATAAATACTGCTAAATATAATTTGTAGTGAACAAAATTCTTTATAACCGTTAGTAAATTTGCATCATTTAGTGAATTTCAGCTCAATCAACCATTAAATTGGTTTTTCAGCGGTGTCGCAAATGAGGAACGGAATATTCTAGTACAGTACTGGAATACTATATAGTACAGTAATGAAGTACCATGGTGTAGTATTAGATTTCTATGGTGCAGTGTAGTACTTGAGTATAGTAGAACTTTTTTACAGAAAAAACTATGATTGAAACTTTGTACATTTGTTAAATATTTCACTAATTAGGATTTGGATGTTAACCTAAATAATTATTACATATGGAAAAATCCTTTTGTGTACTTTGTGATATTATTTCTTTAAGTGAAGGAATACATATCAATATTGTCATTGCATTTGGTCCTCGAGACACTGTTCGTAGCACGAATGGTTTAATGATATTGGATGCTAGCCGTGAGATAACAAGACATAACTAAGTGATCAGAGATGAGTAAATTCACTGAATTCAACTAGACTATAAATGGTAGTTACCACTGCTTCATAATATAATTTGCAGATCGAGCAGGTGTAAGATCTTCTGATATGGTGTCTATGCAGGGGCATCCATATAGAGACTGTCCATATAGAGACTGTCCATCTCACTTTCTTACTTACAATTTTTCAAATATTATTATGACAGCAAAATTTAAAACAATACCATAGCTTCTGAATTTAAAAAAAACCATTGGCCAATTTCGAATTAAGTCGAGTGTCGTTTTTACAGGCATAGTGATAGCGCGAGTCCTTATCATATTGCTGTTATCCCCGAAACTTTTCCGAGTACACCAAAACTAACAGGTGGTCACACCAAACGCTAACCCATAACCTTGACCATGGCGACCTTACGGAACTTCCGTTTGCGAAGTGCGCAAGCGAGACGGAACTACCGCCGGTGTGTGCGAACGAGACGCACGATGGAAAGTGTGCCGTGGCACAGATAAGTGTGCCACATCCGTAAAGATGGCCGCCGCATGGGAATTATAGTAACGTGTTCCTTTCCAAATGACGTTGTTTAAACTATGTTGTGGCCTAAAGGGTAAAAGGTTTGAATGGAGCTTACATTCTTCGTTAGCACACATTTCTATAACTCAATGAATTTTCCACTTTATGGAATTGCATCATTATTTCATGAGTTATCAAAAGTGTTTAAAATCTAATGTAGGAATGGTTAAATAATGCATTTTACACTCCAAATAGTTTGCGAACGCGACATGAAAATAACTGCTATGATTAATAGCTCAGTTCAGATTTGCATTTATGTTGTATGTGTGTCAAGCAACGTAGTATTATAATGAAGTCTTTTGAGAGCCTCAGTCCAAATATATAGTTCTACATGATATGTACTATTAAAGCCGAATATTTTTTGTATAATGACACGTCCAATAATAAAATGTTAGGATTTTTTGATGACTGATCATAATTACATCCATACAAAAATAAGTACACTGTGCTGAGATATTTTTTATTAAATAATATTGATTTAAAATGAAGTGATAACTGTATTACTAGTGATAAATATTTCTATTTACGCGGAAGTATATTAAAATATGAGGCTTTCCGTTAAAAAATACGTATATCAGAATGTTTTTTAATGCGTTAAGTGCATAGTGAAAATGTGCAAAATGTTATCTACCGGATGTTGCTATGCACGTGCGATGGAAAACTATTTGGCCTTCATCAGTGCACTTTTATTTTGCAAAATATATGCTTCGGGACAGTTATAATGTGGAGGTTTAGATGTTCGATTTTAATTTCGAAAATTGTTAGTTCCCAGTAAATTTTTAATGTATGTAAGTTCACGCCTGTAATCCCGGAAGAGGTAGGCAGAGGAGTGTAATACACCCCACGTTTAACTAGTTAAATAAAAAAAAACGTATTAAAAAAAATTTAATGAAGCAAAGTCCTAAAGAAATATTAAGGTTGTAGTAGCAAGCTCGAAATAATTTACTTCAATATTGTCATTCGTATAATATGAAATCAATACGACTCATTAAACTTCAAGAACAACACCATATCTGGCGCAAAACACTTTCCTACACAGATGTACCTACGTCATGTTAAAGTTCTCAGAAATCAAATTTAATTGATGATTGTACACAAATTCAAACAAAACGTGTAGCAAAACCACAAAAGCAATCCATGTGGCGTTAAGTATGTCACGTCGTTGGTCGAGAGCGAATACGTTTACAGTTATTCCTGCTACGATGACTTTTACTTTCCTAACCCCCCTCTGTGGGGGGAGACCGCACATGCGGGAGCCGCCCGTTACAGACGCTGTTACGCGTTCAATTTGAATTCGGAAAACACGTGTGTAAATATGAAGAAAGTATATTGCTGGTGAAATGAGGTTGAGAATTATTCTCACGTCAAATTCTGTATCGCCATACTATATATTTTATAGATTCATACATATTTTGTTATCGAGCATCTGATTATATATCGCAATATTGGAATGAGAGTCAGGAAAAAGAAGATTATCTGATGTATCACATCAGCACGGGGTCAAGCAGGTTTGAGAAAAGATGGCCGAGAAGATTGACACAAGAGCTGTTACTGACGTAACTTCACGCCTGTAATCCCCGAAAGATAGGTTGAGGAATGCGCAGAACACTCCCACATTTCACCGGGTACGTTTACGGCCCACTATGGAATAGATGGTGAGCCTATTGCCATGCATCGGGCACATATCCAGACTCCGAACCACTACTAGAAAATCTAAATTAGGAAAACCAAATAATACCCACCCCGGGATTTGAACCCAGGACCTCCCGATCGGCAGTCGCGCTTACAGCCACTCGACCAACGAGGCAGTCAAACATTCACATTGTTTAAAAGAATATAACGTCAACATATCATTAGATACACTTGAACCGTCACTTGCGACTTGATTTTTATTAATAAAACCAACCGAAGCACACAATCCATAAAAATCCAATTCCCGCGACTCTCGACACGTGACATTCTTATTTATAGTTCTCCCTGTGGCGACACGGGACCTCAATACGAGCGAGCATTTCATAAATACAAATTCAGGCTTCAATCAGTCGCTGGCGCTCATATCGTGTGCCGCCACGTGCTGAGACCATTACCCCGTGAAAATATTCCATAAGGCTGCCGATTTGTAAATCCTAGTGGAACGGAGCTGATCTAGAACGTTTGGCCACTTTCACTCGTGATCGGATTATCCCAGTTGGATATAGGCCGTTTTATGTGGCACGCGTTTAATAATCACTGTGCCATTTCAGCAATGCATTTCTGTTAGCTGAAGAACATTGCGTACTAGTAGAAGTTATAACTAGAATGGGACCGTTATAAAACTTTTAGTAATTTTGTACTCATTTATACGTAATACCACGTCTGTAATCCACGAAGGGGTAGCCAGGAGTGTAGTACACTCCCACGTTTCAGCAGTTACGTTTAAGTTCCATGGAATAGGTGGCGAGCCTACTGCCATACACCGGGCACAATTTTGTAAAGAGTTGCGCGCCATGGATTTGAACCCAGCACCCTCGGAGTGAGGGGCTGAATTCTTAATCAGTAGGCTATCACTGCTTCTTGCTTGCTTCTTGCACTTTTGATTTTAGTAATCATATATACTAAAAGGTGAAACCTGGAAGCGTACTACATTCCTCTGGCTATCTGTTCGCAGATTACAGACGTAATTTTACTTTCTCAATTAGGTGTTCTATGGCTCGTACCGGATTTACTTACCCATCTCTCAACAGCAAAGATTGGGTGCAAAGGTTTTCGGTAAAAAAAATATGGACAGTATTAGCACAGTGCTTTAAGAAACAGAGTTTAAATATGCATTTAAAAATATCAAATGCTATATACATTTGCTCTAAAATAGTTACCTTATATTTCTTATTATTCTCCCACTGACGACTACTATTGTGTTTTAGATTTCGTATTCAAACTCCACGTTACATGGTTGGGTTTTATGGTAATGCCGTGCACTTTCCTAATCGATAAACGATGTAAAACGAATCAACGTAACGCCTAAATGTCGCCATTACAAATTCTAATGTCGCTAATGCAATGGACATGAGCACGTAAGTCAAAACAGGCACCAGTTGCTGATCAGTAACGGGGCGCTCACGTGGAGCAAAACATGCTCATCTGAGTCCTGAAAATGTAACTGTACCAATCGAAAGCGCATCCTATCTAGTATAATTCTAGGTAAGGAGTACAGTTCGTTTCGTATACGTTTCCATTTTGAATGGGCCAATAGAGAAATTTAACGAAAACCATCTTAGTAAAAACCATCTTGGTAAAAACCAGTCAAGGATATACAAGTATAATTGTAGGTAAGGAGTACAGTTCGTTTCGTATACGTTTCCATATTGAATGTCCCAATAGAGAAATTTAATGAACACCATCTAAAAACCATCTTGGTAAAAACCAGTCAAGGATACACAAAGATAATGTATAACAACGTGCGGAAGCGTGTCCCGAGTTTTCCGTGCTTTTTGGGAGAAATCCGTGTGCAGAAATGGAAGGTTAAGGGAATTCCAACTATTAAACTTAACGAAGAAATTTTATCACGAATTCATTTCCCCAGTGAAATTAAGCCGCGACTTCAACCCATTCTCGTGTAGCTGCAGAGAAATTGGCAATTGTCAGATAAATGAAATGACAACTATAGAACTATAAAAAGATTGATGGTATTATAGATAAAGATTTAATTAATAATAAAGTTTATGATACATAGCCGATATAAAAGACCGACTAGCGTATCGATAAACATTCGAATGTAATATTAAAAGGAAAGTCACTTTTTTATGTTTTACTGTCTCAACTTTAAATGACCCAATCATTTTTAAGAAATAAATGCTTCTTACTCTGTGACGTGACAAAACGAAGAGTACTTAAAGGTAGACCAGAACTATATTATGTTTAGGATTCGGCTGGCAAGACAAAATTTGTTGACGATTAACAGCGAAACATTTTTGTGTGTCATCTGAATAATAAGAACACAGACATCACAGAAGACTTCCTAACTGTGAATGGAAGAATTGCGAATATATACGTATGTATATTATTACATACATATTAAAATATATGTATACGCCATATTAACTACATAGCATCAGGAAATAAGAATTGGGCTGGAATAAGACATATCAACAGATAAACAACACTTAAATTATACGATGTTTGATTTTGCGCTATAATTTTGAACCTTGACATTCGCGAAGCTTACCCAATGAGTCATTATAGCGCCGCGTGAGCTAGCTGCCCCTATTTCTTTACAAATTTGCGAACCAGTCCACTTAATTGATATGAGACGGACCAGGAAGTAGAACCTATGATCGACCTCAGCACATCTGACTTTTACAACTTAAAATATACCCTGAACAAAACATGTCAAAGTCATGTTCTCTTTGCGCCAGAAATCAGACTTAAGTCTTTCTGTTTAGAAGAATTAAATTGCGTCAAGCTCAATGATCCCACTTCCGCGATAATTTGAAAATGAATCCTATTTGTAGGGTCTTTCAGTTTAGATTTCTGTAGCATTGAAAAGTGTACGTGTTCTCCTTTGTACATTTGTTCCACGTTCACTCGCAAAGTTCGTCGGCCGTCCTAGCCCCCTCCTTAAGACACCTGCCAACCAACTGCTTTTGGTAATCAGTCGAGAATTTTTTTTTTTTTAAATACAAGTATATTTAAAGAAACAATCAGTACTATCCACTAACTGTTAATTTTTTTGAACGTTTAATTAAAATCATTAATCGTCTTCGTGATGAAATGTGATCGGATTTTTGAAGACCAATTAATGCAATATTATCCATGTAAAACTCTTAGCTGTCCTATGCCTTTAAAGGATCTTATTCTTTTTTAAATTATTAGCAAATTATGTGTATAAAATCGTGGCTGAACCATTCTATGAATTCAATATTTTTTGGGAATAGCTAATTCATATTTAAAGACACCAATAACCCTGGTTTTAGTTACAAATTTAACTGATTTAAATAAAAAAAAATATTATATTTCTTAACCCTTACACTGAGGACTCATCTAGTATAGAATTTCACAGGCTATTAACTAAGGGGTTAGGTAGAGATACCTATCATTTTTCGCTCGCCACATGTTTGGAATGGATCTTTTTCGTGTATTTAAAACATGTACCATGTCACATCTGTAGTGTTTAAATGTTTTTTATTAATAAAGTTATACGTTGACTGCATCATAGGTCCTGCATCATAGGACTGCATCATAGATCGGGAGTTCCTGGGTTCAAATCCCGGGTCGGATACTATTGGATTTTTCTAATTTAGAATTTCTCATAGTGAAGTCTGGATCTGTGTCCGGTATATGGCAGGCTAACCACCTATTCCATAGGACCTAAACGTAACTGGTGAAACGTGGAAGTGGATTGCACTCCTCTGCCCACCCTTCCGGGGATTACAGGCGTGGTGTTACGTTTAAGTTATAGGGTTAAAATGTATCATTATAATGGCAGAAAATATGGCGCTCGCAGTAATTAAAAATCAAAACATCTAAGAAAGATTCATTGTTAACATTTTAATCGTCTAATTTTGCAACCAACATGTACCAAAGATATACTTTTAAATACCTAATGTACTCTTGATTCGGTTGATCTATTATACTTTAATATTTCGACTCAGCGCTAGATGGCGCTGATTGATTTTCTAAATCTCGGTTGTAATTTTCCTTGTCGTCGATTTTCAATTGTATCTAATTCTATCATCAATGTCCCTTCATTTTAATAATGAGTCAAAAGTCACATGTACAATGTGTGTACCAAAGCTAGTGTCGCACTGTCCAAAGACATGGTTTAAAATAATAATTACAGATGAATTTCAGACTACGTAATTGTACTTTTGTCATTTATTAACTTTTTAGATATATAAACCTACAAATAAATAATAAATTTACAGATTTAGTCAATTTAATAAGTAATATGTAATAATACTCGCAATATACAAATTATTTTAGAGAAATAACTAGAAACGAAATCGTATGTTTAAGCACACAAAAAATATTGAATTTGCTTAAATATAAAATATTAAAGTGTAACAATTTTCAATTTCTCAGTAAATTAAAAAGCTCTGTTGACGCCAGCAAATACTAATACGCTACTTACGAAGCGAAAAAATGAATAACAAAACAAATACACAAAGGAGAAACACTTGGATCAAAATTTTTCACTACGAACAACTACAAAGTGTGAAATTTATATATTTATTGAGAAAGTAACTCCATAAATCCGACAGCATTCGTGTAAAAACACATTATTAGACACATTACTAGCGTAGTTCATACTTGGAACTGCTTTTTATGGGTTTTTATTAGAGTTTAAGACTTGGATTACTAGAGACTGGGGAAGAAAATTAACAAGGAATATAAAGATCGGTGACTTCGTTTAACAATCTAGTTTTATTATGTTTGATAATAATATGTATTCATTTTATTTATTTATTTATTATGTCTGATGATAACATGTATTCGTTTTATTTATTTATTTAATAATTTATATACACAGATACACATTATACGTACTATAGACACAATGGTACAATTGTTAAACTATCTCGCCGGTTTCTTACGGGGTTAGTAGAGAGTGACAAATCTCTATAATTACAGACAAGACCTTAACTTAATAATATCAGTATCACTATATAGTCGTTCTTTATATTCTTTAACGTCTGCTAGAAGAGTTTTTAAAATGCTAACTATAGATTTTTGTTCACCACATGTGTCGACTTTCAACTAACAATTATATATAATCGACCCATTATAATTCCACTGCTGGAATATGGGTCTCCTCTCATATTGAGAGGGTTAAGGC
>DWEC01002285.1:0-11909 GCA_018245735.1 Microceris miodesmiata
GCAGATCATCATCCCACCGGGCCGGAGGGCGTCCTACACTACGTTTGCCGAGCCGGGGCCCCCACTCCAAAACTTGCCTACTCCACCGGTTATCGGTTCCCCGGTTGGTGTCTTACACTAATCTAATACATTCAAGCCGAGACACAATAGGACCACACGACAAAGATACTTGAAGACGAACAAAAGCTATCCGAGATCCACACGCGCCCATAACGAAATTACACGGGGGAGAAAGGTGTAAATTTGCCAACCAAAATAAATAGGCCGCATCGGTTGTAGTTGATGTTTATACTTGTATAAAATAAGTTGTTTTATTTTAAGATGCGTATATTGAAAACGTAGCACCACACCTGTAATCTCCAAGTGGTAGGCAGAGGAGTGTGGTAAACTCCCACGTTTCACCAGCTACGTTTAAGTCCCATGGAATAGATGATGAGCCTATTGCACCGGGCACACATCAATACTTCGAATCACTTCCAGAAATTCTAAATTAGAAAATTCCAATAGAACCTGATCCGGGATTTGAACCCAGGACCTCCTGATCGGCAGTTGATGCGTATGTGATAACCAATTAAACTGTAAAAACACTAAGCAGTAACAAACTGGAAATCACCCATACAGTTTTAGAAGCTTACGATTAGTTTGAAGTATTTGTTGAGATCTTTTAAAATCGTAAATGGTATGAGATTTCAAAGCGATAACCGAAGTGATAGAAAGTAGTCAAAATATTAAGCAATGTATCTTACAAGGGTAGGTACATAATTATATCCCTACTACTGGAATAGTTGTAACATTTTTGAACAAAGCTAAATCTCATGAATTTCATTAGTAGTTAATACATTTACAGCGCATACATTACAGCATGACGCGGTTCACTAAATCTATTCCTTATCACATGCAGACTTAGTTTTAAATAACGAAAGCGTAAGTACTTATAAATACTATACATACAAAAGGCAAGGACCTAAGGAATATTTTGTCACATGACATCAAGCCATCCTAGGTATACACGCATCCATAATGGAATTACACGGAGGACGGACGTGTTTGGACGCTGAAATAAATAATCCCCTCTATTTATTACACCTATAAGGCATTCGCATTGTTTGCACGGGTTAATATATTTTATCCAATGGCTTGCGTCTTAAATTTTCGCGTCCCATTAAGTATAGCAAGCAGGAAACCGGTCTACGTACGGAGGATGCCATGAACTTACCGCAACATAACGATTCTGAGCCCGATTTGTAAAGATTTTAAACCATTCCATTCTTTAGAATCTTTGTAAATAATTTGCGTCGCGTTTAATTTTACCTTTGCATATTATTCTTTGCTTAATGTATCTTTGCATATTGTATTGTGTTGACTGCCTCGTTGGTCGAGTGGTTGCAAGCGCGACTGCCGATCGGGAAGTCCTAGTTCAAATCCAGGGTTGGGTATTGTTGGAATTTTCTAAACTAGAATTTCTAGTAGTGATTAACAGTTTGTGTGTGTGCCCGATGTATGGCAAAGGGCTCACCACCTATTCAATTGAGGGAATTACATGTCACTGGTGAAACGTGGGGTGTACTGCACTCCTCTGCCTCCCCTTCGGGATTACAGGCGTGATGTCAAATGTGTGACTTCTTAAATATGCTGACAGTTCACTGTCAATATTGATAACGAATTTGCTATCTGGTTCAAAAGTGTCAAGTTTAAAAAGAACTACATAGCGCTCATTTAATGTATAATTGCTTATTTAACCAAGCTATCAGAATAGTCCCTTGCCAGCCGGCGTGAGATACATCCCCAGTGAGATCATAATAGGCTCAAAGACGCCATCCAGCTAAGCCTCTTAGTTTTTAATGAAGTCAGCGCGATTTCGTATCAACACCGACAGCATTTAGGCTTACCCGTAGTAAGCTCGTTCGGCGCTTGTTAGCGACTTAAGGCTTTTATGATTGAAGCTCTAAAGCCGAAAATTGCGTGAACTAGTACTTGATTGAACCATCGATACAGGTAATTAACTAGTATTGAACTGAAGTCGCAGAAGTTGACTCAGATAATCTGATGATGTTAATGGGTCGTACAAAAACGTTACTTTCTTTGATACAGTAATAATGCCATGATTATCAATAATATTTTATTCTAGAAATAAATCAGTAAAGTACAAAGTCTGTCAACCCGCACTTGGCCAGCGTGGCAGTTTATTATCTTACCTTATCCATGATAAAAGCTCGAAAGAGAATTTTAAAATTTTGGTTGGCATTCTCTGCTGGCTCATTACACAAAATCCAATTTAGCCAATTTGAACAAATTTCTAAACAAATCTGAAACACTAAGCTTAACGTATGAGATATTTTATTGGCATATTTTCTTACTAATTGTATTAAAGCTCAACTGAATTGGCAGGTAATAAGTACTTGTGATAGAAGGGCACAATCTTCGTCAGCAGCCTACTCCCGTCCACTGCTGGACATAAGCCTCTCTAATAGCACGCCACTGAGCTCGATCTTTAGCTCTTCGCATCCAACTGCTGCCAGCCACTTTGCGTATATCGTCACTCCACCTATTTGGGCGGCGTCTTTAGGGTACAAACTTGGAAAACATAATTCTAATGAGCCGAAAATTCCTGCGTTACCAAAATCCAATCTAATATGTTTGCAGAATGAAAAATTCGCTCGTGCTAACTGTACGCGCGAGTGAGTTTAAAGTTTTTTAAACTACCGCCATGTCACTATATGTAGTATATTTATAACAAAGGTTTTTTTTATATAATTAATGTATTAAACGTAACATTGACTAATTGACAGCGTTGTTGGTAAGTGGTGGCAAGTGCAATTACAAATCAAGAGGTCCTGGGTTCGATCCCTCGATCAGGCAAAGTATCATTTGTGATGTCTAAAATAAAATTCCCAGTAGTAGTTTGGAGACTGGATTTGTGCTCGGGGTATAGCAGTAACCCATGGTAAGATGTAACTGGTTATAGATGGGAAAGTATTATTTTTCTCAGTCTACCATTATATTTCAGCCATTTTACAGCATACTCCATATATCTTCTTTGCATGTCCTCCTCATCCTCTACATATCCTCTGCATAATATCTGATTATTCCAAATCCAAACCCATCAACTCCATCTTTTGCATTTCCCGCGTTTGCGTCAAATTCAAAATGGCTGCCGTTCCCGTCCATAACCCTAAAAGTAATCAATAGAACAACTTATTATTTAAAAATATTTAGTTATTCTTTTATTCGAAAATAGACGGTTTTAAACCCATACATAAAATAATAACAAATACATATATGTACGAAATAGACAGTTCTATATCTAAAGAACATAATGGCGGCTGATCTCATTTCCATAAAAACAATCTACCACTAAAAGAAAAGATGACGTAATGAAAATGTCAATATCGCAGTTTATGTGGCCGTTTACATTGTCTTAAGAGGACATAAATGTCTCAGCTGTTGTTTATTATGAACTGCATCTATTTCTGTGTTTTTCCGTCTATTAATATTTTCGATAGATTCAGAAATTGTTTACCACGAAAATCTATCTTCAGATTGTATTGGGAGCTTTGGCTACTTTGAGCTATTTTAATCTTTATGTTCCTTTAGTTTTTGCTTACACTGGTTATGTTTAACCAGAATATCAAATAACAAGACACCCTTAAAAGAAAGGCCTTTAAAGGACTACCAATAAATATATTACTCTGTTTACTTTCATGAAAGAAGACGAATTTGATGGAAGCAAGAAATCCTTCACCCGCGGTTGTTTCGACACTAACGGACCGGAAACATTCGGATTCACTGGTAAACGCTCCGACGAGATCCGCGTAGAAAATGCTCCGACCAGATTTATTTGCTGTTTGTCATTCAAATTTCAATTTCAATAACAATAAATAGAATCGACGTTTCGTAATTGTTAGCGGTTCTGTTGCGAGCCGCATGAAAATCAGGTTTAAGTTTTCCGAGGGGAAAATTGTATCGAGCGAGCGAGCTATGAAATAAAACACTCAGTGAAGTAAATTCGTTACTTATATGTAGTTGAATCGCTGAAACATATTACAGCACTTTTCGAATGAACGAATGAATTAACGCGCCTACATAATTATAAATGTTGTTAATTATTCTCCGTTCTCACGAAATTCTTCAACGCCTTAATAAATAATAATAATCGACTCATTTATCATTCCACTGTTGGAATATGGGTCTCCTCTCATATTGAGAGGGTTAAGGCCATAGTCTGCCACGCTGGCCAAGTGCGGGTTAGCAGACTTTTTTGTTTTATAAATTCTAAGATGTACAGGATTTCTCACGTTTTCCTTCACCGTTAGCAAGTGATATTTAAATATGAAACACACTTTTGTAAATAGGTGCGCACCATGGATTTGAACTCAGCACCCTCAGAGTGAAAGGTTGAATTCTTAACCACTAGCTATCAGACAAGAAAAATTACTTGATAGTCTAGGAAATCTGTGTTCCAATATTGGAATTATAGAAAGGTGGAGAAACTATTACAGTTGTGACCTGCATTCTTATTCTAAAGAGTTTAAGGATGTCACTTTGACAGATGCCACTTCTACTGCATTAACGTTTGCTACTCTCTTCACTGAAATAAACAGTATAATCTCCTATTTGTTAATAAGTGCAATGTAACATTGGACTTAAAGTATTAAATTAAGGTACATGCTATATGAAGATATACTTGCACATATATTTAAACCAACATTGTACACGTTCCAGGTATTTCTAATACTTCTGTTTATCAAATAATCTACCCAAACAGCAGTGGGCTATCAACAAAGAACTCATAGATAATACTGTTATGATTGTTAACCTAGATCTGCTGGAGTGTACTCAACTCGGCGGTTGCGTAACTTGACAAATGAAAGGCGCAAGTTTTATACCGTGAAGGTTTGTGGTTGCGCATAAAAGGAGAAACTTAAAAGCGCGCGAATGGGTACGTACCCACCTAGATACCCACAATGGACATGGTAACACCGTTCGTAGGATTGTCAAAATGTAGTATAACAAGTTTTTGTTGCTTACAGTAGGTAATAAGTACAGTGTTTACGTAATATATCTCGGAATTAGTTTCGTAAAAGAATGTATTGAAAAGTTACTGCTTTTTAATTAGTTCGGTAAACGAATGTATTAAAAAGCACTTGCTGTGTGATTTTCAATGTACAAGATTAAGCGATGGTGACCACCTATCATCATATCGCCCGTTTGTCTGTTTGCTAGATTCGATTTATAAAAAAAAGCTTCTAGACGTATTTAGTTGTAACTGGCATTTAATTAAAAATGACAGTTACGTTCTTCACAATGAAGCTAAGAACTGCTTCTAGTCGCAAGTTAATCTAATAATTACATCGAATCTGGCCCAATGATGGAACGTAACGGCAAAAGCGGATTTAATTACACCAGTAATGCTTCCTGGTATTGCATTGGAACTACTAGCCACTCAAAATCAAAATGCATCATCGAGAACCCAAAAATTGTTTACAATTCGCTTTGAAATGTATAGTAATATTTGTCTATTGTTTGCAAAACCTTCCCATGGCCTTAACCCTCTCAATATAAGAGACCTGACTTCCAACAGTGGAATTGGTCGATTATTCTTTTATTATTATTGTTTTTGCAAAATCTCGGAATGCAAATCTGAATGCACCCTTTTACAGTTAAAGATGAACGCACCGTCTAAATATGAAGGGATTAGTAAAAACCCAAGCATTCAAGTTTAATTCTTAGACATAGTATCTAATTCTCAGACATAGTATCATCATTATATCATCAGTAATATAATTCTTAGACATAGTATCTAATTCTCAGACATTTAACAACAATTACGTCTGTATCGATGTTCTAGTACATTATTCTAGAACAATAATTTGACATTACCGAGTTGCCGATTTTTGTTCTTTTGTGACAGCCCTATCACTATGATGCTCAGGAAACAATTGAAATGTTTCAAACGCTTTTTTCTACTTATCTGGTCTCTTATAGTCAAGTAGGTTTTAATTCTTGTCACATACTTATAATACCTGGTGTTTGACTACCTACATTCATAAGCCGAGCACAAAATTGGGTTTTTGTGAAATAATGATGATATTTTTGACATTACTTGTTTTACGGTTTCTACCGTATATTTTTCATGTCTGAAAGTATTAGTCAGATATCCATACTAAGGTATTCAGTGTGCTTACCAATTAATTCTGTTGGACCATTGATATTACATTACGAACTTGAGAATATCACTGATGGAGATATAAACTTATTTAAAGTGTGGGCCAATCGCTCTAATATTGCAATAAACAATATCTGATTTCCATTTCCCATTTCTTCTTTCCCTGATGTTCATTCATTCAATGTATCCTTTGTTTGGTGATGGTAAGCGTGCCTGCTTAACATTAGGTCTTGGATTCAATTCCTGGGTTGACTATTATTGGCGCTTTTCTAACATGAAATTACTTGTACAAGCTCAGAGTCTGTGCCCCGTTTAATACTTTAAGCTTACCCCTTATTAGCCTTTTTTCGTCAAAGCGCCATCTGTTAAATAGGTTAGTAACTAATATGATTAGGAGCATTGTAGAATACTAGCTGGTATTGATTGATACGTTTCCCGTTCCACATGATTACTTAGAACTTTAAATACATTGTAAGAAATGAGTTTAATTACGGTATATCAAAAGGTTTTTGTTATTTTTATTAATTATGCATCAAATCAATTACTTTAAAAAAAATATAATTTTAGGCCTAAAATTGTAAACAGTGACATCTGTACCGCATAAGAGTATTATAGGCCGCTAAGTACCTACATGGACTTGGCATATTAAAAAGGTCACTTATCATTCTGAAAAGTGACCATGTCCAACAATGGATCGATAAAAGAGTGGATGATAAGAATGAAAAACTTAATTTACCCAAGTAAACAAAGTCAATTTTTATTATGTTTCATTTCTTTTCAAATATTAAGAAATAATATTAAATTGTTTTCGACTTTTGCCCGTGTGATATTCAGATAGAACTAAAATACATTTCCTAAATACATACAAATTCAATTTTTATGAAATCTGTTAGCGAGTATGTTAAAATTCAATAAACGTTTGATTATTATTAAATACAGTAGATACATTTTACTTTTTAACTCTGTTGATGATATTACGAATAAAAGATTAACCAGCGCTATGTTCTGGTATGGATTTTTTATTGAGGTGAACACAAACTTTAACTGTTCCATTGAAATTCAATAAAAGGCTTTACAATCTTGTGCTCATTACAGTGTTGTAAAATAAGCAGTTACATAATCACATATTCCAACAGCAATTTTGTAAGTATTTCTTTCGTTGTTTATGAAATCTGTAAACCACAGTTGAAGTAGACAACACTGGATAATAATTTTGGAGTTATAAACACAGACGGTAAATGTCACTACCCAGAGTAACGGCTGATAAATTTTTAAACTGCCTATTCATAGTGAAAAATGGGAGCTTCGTGAATGTAGAATATCTACTAAATTTACGGATAAAATTACCTAAGATGGATTTAAAGGCCTCACAAAGTACATCTAGTAACCGTAAGTTCTTGCTATCCATACGACTTGTAATTTATACCGTTTCGAAAAATGTCACTAGACTATTTTGCATTACAGGCTTTCTGAAGTTCTCATCGAAGGAAAGTAAGCAAAACACGAAAAAAGTTATTGGTAAACTGAATCGGAGTTCCGATGTAATTATTCTTGACGAGTCTTTCGATAGATTGTGCAGAGATGTACCAAAAAATGTAAGTAATTTGCTACTCACAAAATACTTCATGTTGAATCAAGAAATGTTGGTTATGTGTTGGTTATGTGTATTGAAATGTTGGTTGAATCAAAGTATCTAAGTTTTTTTCGATTGATGTATTTATAAACTTTGTACAGTTAGATTAAATAATAGTTTCTGGCGCATTTAGTTTGGTACAATATTTAATTTTTTATACTAAAATGTTCAAGTAATTGATTATTGCCTGGTATGGAGAAGCTGTACTAGTTATGAAAGCACTTGTAGGAGCAGTTCTCAAATACACATGTACCTGTCCTTGTGGTAATTCTGTGAACAAAAATATATTCTATATCAATTGACTCCTCTAAAGACATTTTACTTCTGGGAATTTGATGGACATATTGACTCTGTAAATATTTGCTTCATCATGATTTTCAAAGTAGAACAATAGACTGACCTACTGGTCTAGTAGTGATCCTGACTATTGAAGTTCATGTTGCAGTTTTGATTTCTACCCAGATGATACTATATTGTTAAGATAAATATTTATTCTGTTCATGACTAAAATATTGTGATTATACATCTAAAAATTACCTGTATACTTATGTTGATGAGATATCTGTTTCATGATCATCATTATCAGCCTACTCCCGTCCACTGCTGGATATAGGTCTCTCCAATGACACACCACTTAGCTCGATCTTTGATATCTATTTATCTTATATCCAGAGATGTGTTTGATATTCGTGATGAAATGGCAGCATGTGTTTCCTTAACACTATCAACTGGTTGTGGTTGACGCTGCTGTTCAGTGAGTACCGGCTTAGTTGTGCAGATATTTATAACAGTATATGTTTTCTATTTAATGTAGCTTGACTATTTGAAAGGGTTATTTTTTGAAGATGTTGAGGAAGACCTGTGTTTTTCTGGATGGTCCCACATATTCATACTGTATTTTTCAGGAGAACTTCAGCCATATGGATACTGTTATAATAATTGTCCTGATAAATGTGATGCCAAATATTTTTATAAGGATCGATAACTTCTAGATTAGGGTTTTCCAATTTCATTCCTTGGCAAGCATATACTTCAAAATTACCAATGTATCCCGTGTGAGATTCACAGACTGTTCTCACAAATATGCTGTATTTTACAATTTTCAAAGGATTATAGTCATTATCGTTGGTATAGTGAAAACTGTCGATAGCTAAAATCCGATTAATAGGCTAGCGATCGATAAGCTTTGACAATGGAAAAGCCGATAAATAGGCTAGCTGTCAATAAAATGTTAAGAAATTATGATTATGAAAGTAATCCTGTCTTTCAATAATTTTTTTGCTGAACAAAGTTTGTTGAAATTTAATATGGTAATTGCTTTAAAGTAGGTAAAAGTGCTGACTGCTAAAAATACTTTTTAAATCAACCCATAAAAGAGAAACTATCAAAATCATTATAATATACTAAGACATTCGAAAATCTTTATGAATTACAGGTAAAATTATCTCCTGAGACATACTCTCCAATAGTTATAAATGATTCTTCTGAAATCAGTCATGATTATAATTCTCCAGGATGTGAGGGTGTAAAGAAACCTAGTAAATCGGGGAATGTAAGTATATCTCATCTGTAATGTACTTTAGTATAAGTCAAGCAATGTAAATAATTATACATGTTTTGTGATAGAGAAATATTTAAATGTAAGAAAGGTACAATTTATTCTAATGAGCTAGAACTTTCCATGTACACTTCATGCTCTAACATGTTTTCAACAAAAAACATGTTTAATAAACCGACTGATACTTTCAAACACCTTAGGACATTATGCAATGGCTCATTTACTTAACAAAATCATTTAATTAATCGGGCATCTAAAAATATAAACAACACTCTGTAAAAGAATCACAAAGTACTGAGAGGTCTCTTATTTTCCTGCTATATCTGCCTCAACAACACTTATTCATAACAGGCTTAACACTGTAGGTAACTGGTTAACTAAATATCATATTCTTCATCGTAGCAAACATGTGGATTTATAATTTGTAATGTATAAGTTCTGTGATATTATAACAATTGGAATGAATGTACAATTTTTCTTTCAACTATTCTTTACATTGTACATATACATTATAGACACCAATTTTTTATCTTACTACACTCCAATTGCAGGTTTCGTTAAACTCCACAAAAGAAAATGTATTATCACCTAAGGATACTAAAGAATCTAGACCAAGTATCGGTGGTTGGTCAGCTGCACAGAATATAACCTGTACTACCCCGAGACATGACACTGTTCCTTCTTCACCGAGAGATGTAGCCAATGAATCATTAGAACATTGTTCAATAAAGAAAATACAACAATCCCATAAGAAATTGCTCAGTGAATTATATGGTGAAAATTGGAGAACATTACCTTCATTATTTAAACTAGCACCTAGCAATCCAGACAGTTTAAACTGTGTTTCCAAGAAACTACATTTTGATGATGATGACAGTGACAAGGAAAATATTAGACATGACCTGAAACGAAATAAGGAGCTATATCTGACTGGATCAGAAAGAAAACTTATGAGGAAAGATGATTTATGTGACACAGAGAAGAAATCAAAGAAAAAGCTGTACACAGAAAAGATACCTAATACCCCAGAACCGAAACCGTTGAAGACAATTAAAAGTGGGAACAACACAACAAAAAAAACCAAAGGAAAGACAATAACCGAAATGGTTAATGAAAGAATTAATAAATTAAACAATGAATTAGATTCATTGACGAAAAAAGTGAAAAATGTTACAGTAACTCCAACAAATGTTGTTGTGGAAAGGCTTAGTTTTCTAGGCTCCTTAGCTGGTACAGTTGAATTAATAAATTATTCTTGAGTCACAATGTATACAGTTTGTGAGTTAAATTAAAAATATCGAACCCCTTGGATTTTGAGATTCCTATGATTTGCACCATTTTTGCTCAAATTCATGTGTGTAAGCAGTAATATTTAATTGATATGTTTTAGTTTAAAGTGTTTGTAAGAAGACATGCTAAAAATTATGTGCTATAACTTAGTTCTTAATAACAGATTTCTTCTGAAAATCATATGCAAACAACAACAATATCAGCCTATCTCAGTCCACTGCTGAACATAGGACCCCCCTAATGTGCGACATCACACCAGGGTGGACAGGTCCAAACATCTATTGAGAATTGACCATATCTGAGCATGTTTTTCTTTCAGACAATGTACCATCGTGGCGGTGCCATATAGAAGCAATACAGTATATCGATAACTATAAAACCTTAAGGGAAAAACTATCGAGAAGGTTATTTACAGAGTTCAATAACGGTGTTTTTCACAGCACTCTTGATGATGACCTGCCTATCATTTGGGACACTAAGTTGAGAAGTACTGCAGGGTAAGTTAAAATCAAATTGTGATGACTACTAAAACATAATTCTTGCAATTTTCAAACATGAATTGAAAAGTGTTGGAACACCAGAGATATAGCAATGTGTTGCCAGCTTTAAAATTTTTTTGACTTCTTGAACTCTTAAAAAATTAGAGAGAACTCTAATTCACAGATTTCCATTATCAGAGAGGAATATAACCTCCATAGGGCTGTCTTCAAATTAGTTTAGAAATATCTGAGCAGTTATACCTATAATGATTGTACTATTAACTCAATGAGTTGAATGAAATTAAATCCTCACAAATACTGACCATTCTTTTCTAAACATTCAACATATCTTTACTCAAAATATGTTTCGTTTCTCTTCAGGACTACAACAAACAGACTGATAAAGAATGCTAGATGTGAACAAAGCCGCACCTCAACTATCAAGCTATCAACAAAAGTTTTGGATGCTCCTCAGCGGTTGCGAGATACTTTAATTCATGAGCTATGTCATGCGGCGACTTGGCTGATTGATGGTGAATTAAGAGCTGGTCATGGACCACTGTGGAAGAAGTGGTAAGCATTGCCGATAGGATAAGTTATAAGTTGTATGGTAGACTGCCTCATTGGTTGGATGGTTGCAAGCGCAACTGCTGATCGAGAATTTCTGTATACAAATCCTGGGTAAAATAAAGTAAATACATTTTTTTTTATTTATGTACACACATTAAAAGAAAACAAAGAAATATACACAAAGCGGTTGTACAAGGGCACTACTTATTCCAC
>DWEC01002286.1:0-11909 GCA_018245735.1 Microceris miodesmiata
GATGACAAGGCGAAGAGTGGAAAAATTCTTGGTATCGTTCACGGTTTTATTCAATACCTATATAAATAATATTCAGATCGAATGTGAAAGGCGGGTTTATCATCCGTTTACTTATGTATGTATGCATGAGTGAATTCCTAATTAAGTCGATACATGCATTATTTATTTAATATTATGATTATTCCGTTAGTCGACAAACCTGCTGGACTAATATTGACTGACTCTGACTCCTTGCGGGTGGTTTCGGATTCGATTCCCATTCCGGAAAAATCAGTCTATAATAAATTATTTATGGTACGTTCGTTTACAAATGTGTTTGTGTATATAGATGTTTGCTGTGTCACTAGCCCGCATATCACAGGATTTACTTACCTTGCGATCAGATAGCTCTATGTGAGGTGTCTCGAGAAATTATTATTTACAACTTATAAATTTATTTATTTATTATTTATTTCTTTGAAATAATTAGTACGGTAATACACCAATTACAAATATTAATATTATAATAATTAATAAATAATATTATAATTTAATTGCTTATATGAAAATGTCCTTGTTGGTCGAGTGGACGCACGCGTGACTGCTTATCAAGAAGTCCTGTATTCGTTCCCAGGACGAGCGAAGTATTATTGGGTTTGGATTTGTGACGGGTTTACGGCATTAGGATCACCCCACATTTCATGAGACATATACCATTTACCACTAGTATGCTATACTACTTCTACTGGTGTACTACATACCACAACTGGAGAAATGTGGATGTAGTACTCTCCTATGCTTACCTTTTCAGGGTAATACAGGATTGATGTATATAATACAATGTCCAATGCAGTGTTATTCCTCACACCTCACCACGCATCGTTCGCTGACACTTTTAATTTGTATGCAGCCAATAGAGTTACACTGTGTGTGGTCATCGATTGTAAGCAATGGATGGTCGCTGTCTTGTAGTCACATTATACTCTAACGTGGTCGCGTGTGCTTTAGATCGGTTGTATATAACTGTGCTGTTTAGCAGCAGGCTCTTTATGGTTATACCACGGTTTACGTCAAATGTTTTGTTTTTTTTTTTTTAATTTAGTTCGACAAATAGGCGGACGGGCATTACATCCGTGACATTGAGCGTTCTAATTACTACAGGGTGTACTGGCACGGATGTCCATATTGGATGAAAAGTTACTATTTTACCGTTGTAACAGTGAACATGTGAGTAACACGTAAATGTGTGCCAAGATTTAAACCCAGAACTCCTACAGCGGTGGGATTCAATTCTGCCACATTATGGCTATCAATGTCGCTGTGATAGAATATTTTGAATTTCTATCTGCCTATTTCCAATACAAAAATAATAATAATTATGTATATCCAAACCGTTTACTAAACCTATAAACTGAACAGTTTTCCATATTTCCCTAGCTATCGCTTTCCTTATTCATGCGATAGATGCCTCCCTGGTGGGTTCTGTATATCTACTTATATATTTATTGCGTACCTCCACGTGCGTTGGCCACGTGTCCTATATAAGGCGAGATAGAAACGACTGCTATGTAAATGTTCTTTTGGAATAAAAAATAAATATCGTTTATCCTTTTGAATATTGAAATCGTTGTGTTATTTTGTGGCATTTTAGTAGTGGCTCGGAGTCTGGATCTGTGCCCGGTGTATGGCAATTGTGTCACCACCTTTTCCATGGCATTTAAACGTAACTGTTAAAAGGTGGACGTGTACTGCACTCCTCTGCCTACACTTTAGGGGATTACAAGCGTGATGTTATGTTCACGTTGTGTTATTTTCACGTATAATTGTAAATCAGATCCGATAGTTCAGTGGTGTTACTTAGGAGATGGCTAGCGCGGTGCTTCAGTTCCAAGTGGAACGCGAGCATAGCTCCAGGAGGTTGCATTAAACATTCACCGCTCGCTCGGTATCCTACCTTTGTTTATACGCTTTGTATATATCGGTATATATCGGTTCGGTATATATCGGTATATATCGGTTTATACTCATTACTTATTGTTACATCCCACTGTTGCTATGTGTTCAGTGTTTATTTGTATTTCTTATAATCAATAGAAATAGATAGAAGAAAAACTATGTGAAGTGGCCTGTGTTGCAGTTTATAGAAACTGATGTAAATATACGTGTAATACAATTTGATATTGGATAGCCAATATCAAATTGTATTGGACCTATATTTACATCTTTCACGAAAACGTATTTCTGATAAAGTGGGCAATTATGCCAACCCTAACAACCAAATATGTTTGTGACCTATATTCTTTGAACTGAAGTTCAATTACTGAAGAGCTGCTGCTAAACGGCAGCACATGTGTTCACGCGTAGTGTTTTCACGGGTAACCCCTATACAAAAGATTCAAACAGCTTTAATAAGTAGGAATATACATATATATTTTTTAAAAGCGTAACATCACGCCTATAATCCCCGACGGGTTAGGCAAAAGAGTGTAGTACCCCCACGTTTCATCAGTTACGTCTACGTCCATGGAATAGGTGGTGGGCCGGTGAATAGTGATTTGTCCCCAGTGTTTGGCAATAGGCCGTACACCGGGCACAAATCCAGATTCTGAGTCACTACTAGAAATTCTAAATTAGAAAAATCCAATAGTACTCAACCCGGGATTTCGTCCCAGGACCTCCCGATGGGCAGTCGTGCTTGCAACCCCTCAACAAACGGGGCAGTCAATATATTTTTAATAAAGTCAATATTTAGGTAGTATTGTCTTTACATTTTCGGAATAACAATATGTAAGTTGAAATTAAAATAAATAATTATTGTCTATTCGTGATAAATATAACTCGTATAATTAATAAAATTAATTTGTAACAACGATTTTTTTTGGTCAACAAATCCGACAATGACTTGAACCAGTGAATCGGTAAGCGGTGTAGCCAGTCAATGACCCGAACCGCCACGAGAACCCACTGGCCAATCTGCTAGAGGTGTTGAAGGAAACAAATCACTTCAAAGGGATACAACAGCACCATTGAAATAACTCTATTCTATTCTATCACCGCTCTGTGCTTTGTATACACTGTATACAGTCATTGGTTCATCGTTCCCGTTTTAAGTTTTCGTCGCCGCAATAAATCATTTGCGTACTGGCTAACAGTGAAAACGAATTTTCACAGAGAAAGTGGTTTTAAAGATGGCGGAGTGTCTGTTAAATTGAATTAACATGCCACCACTAATGATATTCGAGCGTTTATATAATACTAGTCGTTTGCCACCAGCTTGGCCCACGCTAACACCTAAAAAATGGGCATAAGTATAGTTAACATAGTAGTTTTTTTGCAATTAGCATGCCTTTTTTAGTCTTAAAATCAGTCAGACAGTTCCATTTTATCGTGAAAACGTTACACCGTTAATTTTTATTCGTAGTATTAATATCGATATACTAATCATTATATATACTTGCCTTCCGATCGAGCCGCGAACAGATTTTAAGTAACGATATACTTAGATGCGTCCGATGATAATATAGGATGCGATGATAATATATGAATAGGAAATAGACAATTAAAATATAACATAACACCTGTATTTCTAAGAAGGGCTATACGATCCAAAGGATGGGAGTTGATTCTTTTGCCATACACCTGATACAAATCCAGATTCATTTGTACTGAAATTTCTTGACTATGTTACTACTGGAAGTTTCGAGTTAGAAAAACCTAATAATACTTTTATTGTCCTGGGGACCGAACCCATGACTTCTTGCTCTGTAGTGGGGTTCGCAACCACACTAGAACAACTAGTCTGTCAAATAATATAGAAAATAAATATCATAATTACTATAATGTAAATCTTATAGACTGGTTTTAGTAGACGTAAACTTAGAGGCGTACGTCGAGACTTCTAAAAAGAAGTCCAGATCAAAAATATATTTAGAGTATACAAACACGAATTGCGACTATGATGAAACTAGAAAAGGTGAAAGCACTCTGTCAGTTCAAGAACATAGTCAGTGGAAATCCCTAATCTGCTAACACCCGTAGGAAATAATACCATTATGAGTGTATTATTTGCACACATTAATATTAACATTATAACAAACAAATATATCAGCCTGGTATTAAATATTTTGATATAGTGTATCTTTGTAAAGAAACAAAAAAATATAAAAGCAAACACGATAAGCAATGAAAGCACATATTCCCGTCCATGACTAACGCAAATCTGGCGTATCGCCAACCGACTTCGAATTAAGTCCTTATGGCGTATATAACGAACCACGTACAAGTATTCATCCGAAAATCACCTTTATCGTTTCACCTTTGGATCATATTAAACGCAAAATAGTTTTACAAGATTTTAAAACGCCGCACGGACTTACAATCGTGTTATATCACGATGTAATTGTTTATACAATAATCGACCTTACTGTTATCACATTACAAGTCATACAACACGCAAATGTCTGGCAAAAACTACTACTTGAACATGTACCTCATAATTCTTTTGTATAAATCGCATTTGAGCGAATATCGTCTTTATGACTTAATGTACACAGTTCTTTGACAGAGTTAAAAAAAATATGAAAGTACTTTATGTACTATGAACTCTATTATAAAACTCTTGGGGTTCAAATGAACGGATACGTAGAAAAGTTGGTCCTTCGAGCCCCATTCGAAACTTTGTAGGCGTGTTATGGGAACTTAAGCCGTTTTTCGTCAGCATAGGGTTGAATTTTTATTGTATTCATCATGTATTCACAAAAAGCTTTAGGGATTCAGGGTCTAAACTTAGTGCTCATTTTTGTACCATTCGTTCCTCAATCACCATTTCGTTGGTCGTTAGTTTGTTTTGGCCTTTTACTGAACCTGGTCTCTGGCGTATTCCGCAGTATGTACACTGGCAATGTTTTTAATTTACATAAATTTATTTCAACATATTGCAATATTCATAATACTGTAAACCTCACTAGGTGATAACTCAAAACAAACCAAATGTTCTCATTATATAAAAAACATATTCAACCGGAGAGGAATCACTACACTCCAAACACTATCACCTCCAAACACTGCAAAATCATATCTATCCGTTGTAAAATACTTAGCCTGGCCATCAGGAAGATGAGTTATTTAATGGTAAGGGGTCACTGCCGCTTATAAATATTTGCAACACCAGAGGAGTGCCTAATGCGTTGCCGGCTTAGAAAAAGCACTTGCGCCTTTCTTAAGGGTCCTTTGTACTATTCTCAGCATTTTCACTGATTGATACATAAGTGGTAGAAACGATATGTCGTAAGTTTAAGGTATGCAGAGCGCGGTCAGCTTCGGGGCGAGTAGTAACTCGGAGCAGGAGTACCTGCAGCCACATTTTCACGTATTTTATCATCATCAGCCAACCTCCGTCAATTTCTGGACTTACACCTCTTCAATAGCACATCAATGAGCTCGATCTTTATTCTATGCTCGCATGTCGTCAACCGTCGGTCCCAGTCCACGTTTTCTTATAAGTTTTATTAAGTGACAGCATATATTGTTAAAAATAACAAACCGATTCAGTTAGGCGTACACTTGTCTCCACCGATCATCAGCGTTGGAGTAGTGTGGGGTAGAGTTCCAGGTCTCTTACAGTTGGCAAGAGGTGAATTATGCACCACTCGAGTGGGAAGTCGAGGTCAACCAATACGCTCTTCGTAAATATGTATGTATTATTCAAATAGAAGAAAAACATTAACAATTCTCCGCTGCTTGCCGACGCCCATTGTTTCGTTCTAGCATATTAAGCGAGCTTGTAGCATGAATAAGTGTCGTAATTGTTCTATATATATTTATATAAATCTGTATAACATATAGATATTTTTTGTGAGGACGTTGAAGAAACGAAAGTCCAAATGACATCGTTATTCAACACCACTAGCTTGTTTATCCCGCTTTTTGTCCTTCAAATGTGTGGCACGAATCAGTTACTGAGGACATACGAAAGTAAGGCCGTTAGCAAAGTGCGTGTTGGCAGACTTCGTAACTCCTCGGAGAACATTATAAAGATCATGTACAGATTACAGCAAGTGACGTTTAATTTTAAACCGCCCATAATTTATATAATGAAAGAAATGCGCCCAATTTAGGAATACAGGACTTCTGGAGTCAAAAACAATTTTAAACCATTATTCTATCGGTACTATGTAGGTAACGGGTGGGTTTTATAAACTCTTAGTCTGCTGCATTTATTTTTAAACGAGACTCTCAAAGTTCGTTGTTATTTAAGTACAGAATGAGAAAAACGTGATCCGACAAACTGCTCCCCAAAGTGGTCTGTAGACTCTCGCTACGTCAATAGGGTCAGTGAATGAGGAAAATCGGACGGTACTGTACAATGAGGATATTGTGTTTTGTGCAAATACGTTTTTGCAGTGCAATTAACTATTCTTTATATGTGCTCTAATCTATTAGAAGTGACATCATCAATAAGGTTTTGTTTTATTGGGATAGAACCCTTAAAACCTTTCTCTGAAGAAGAGTTGTTGTTGAAACACGATGCCATCATTATCACCATCTTTTTCATTGTGCTGCTATTGGAGGGAAGGTTTCCTTTCTGGAAGACAAACGGGAATATACATTTGTTTGTGTGTTGAACGATTGCGTGCGTGCGCAAGTGTATATTTGTGTATGTTTTTGTGTAAATGTGAAATAATAAAATCTAACAATGTCCAGATATGAAGAAGACAAATGGTATATGCACACTGCAGTTACAATGGTAACAATAGAGTATTTAAACGTGATATGATCGTTCATTCAGCGTTGGAACGATTCGTTGGAGCGCGACCTCAATAATGGTTCTGCCAGTAAATTGTCCGTGACCGTCCATTGAAGAATCGGCTAGAAGGATTGTTGTAGCTATTTAAAGATTTGTTTTTTAACATGGGCTAATGTACTGAAGAACATTTTTAAGAAAATTCAATAGTGATCAATGTATCTATCTCCAAAATGTCTTATTAGTGAAGCGGTGCAATCCCTGCATGCGGAGCAATTTCAATCTTTTCTGACGTAAATCTGATCTAGCTGACACAATAGGCACTTCTATCTTCTCATCTTTCAGGAAAAAGTCTTATTGCACTCTTCTTCAGCCATCTTGTGTTCTAGCACTTTATAGCTGAATAAGTATTGATGTTTAGGAATATAAATATTTTAAACCGTAAAATATTATTCTAAATCTTATATTGGAAACATTTCGGATATAGAATTATTTCGTTTCTTGCATTCCTCTCTACTAGTTGATGGGTGTCGTGTGTTGGGACTAGCTTCTAACAAATCGGAAACCAGCCCGATTCCATTTGGTTACCTCATCAGATGTCTGACATCTCTCACCGGCACGTATAATCAAATTAATTTATTTCTAAATCCACCCAGTTGGGCATCATAATATTTACCATCATAACAACTCCGAAATCTCTTCCCAGTGAATGTCTCGTAAAAAAATTAATTAAAACCAGCAGTTCGTTTCGAGTCGAGCGCGCGGATGGAGTCAGGGTTGGAACATGGCATCGGATGTTTGATGTTTGACGGGAGATGGAATTAAAGTCCAGCTTTAATTAAATATTTAATTTTGCTACTTTAAGCTAGCAATAGCTTAATAAATATTATTCCAAAAAAGACGTTTTTCTGTTTATTGGCGCCCAAATGCTATCAAGATTTGATGCATAGGATAAAAACGACAGATTTAGCCATTCGATATAAAGCCAGTTATTACCAGATATGTAATTAAAATAAGGAAAAAAAACTGGAATTTTGTTTTAGCCTTATTTTTGTGACAGAAATAATTTTACGTTGAGATTATTGGAAGTTTGTTTTAATATGTGTAACTTGTTAAAATTTTGAAATCCACGGCCCCCAACGAAACGCTGCAACCCTGGAGCACGATCGTGATGAATAATTTCGCTTGAACAGAACAAATTATCATAACGTCCATCATTAAACACAGATATCTTCTTAACTGGAGCGTGCAATGGTTGACAGTTTCCGTTGGCATTGTCTCCAGCTGAGGACGTTTCATTACATGCAGTTGTAAGATTATTCGTCGTTAGTAGTGGAGTTTATATTTTTTCTTGGTGTGTTGGGACGAATTAAAAGTGTATTTCTTTTCGTTGTTAGTGTTCTTTTTGTGGTTTCATGTTGTTACAATAACAGCAAGAGACAATTATGCAACTATTGAGATTAAATTCTTATTGCAGATCTATTTATGAGCAATTTTCAAACAATAGATCTTCGGGTACGCTGCACATTAACTTGTGTGTAATAATAGTTTTTGTACAAATTTGCTACTGTGTTTCTACTTTTGCTGTCCACTATTTTATGTATTTATCTTTAACTACATCTAAAATTACCATTTTTCACTTCAATTAAAATGTAACCTTACTCTCCCACCTCCCCAAACTCACTTATTGATTCTATGAAAGCTGCAAAAGTCAATAGAAGATATTGATCCAAACAATTCTTGAGAATTTCGCACCAGTACATATTGGCACGAAATATGGTTTTTATCGCTCGCCGTCCATGCTCCCTACACAATGGTGTATACACGACTCTTGGGATATTTCAAATCGATTGAACATATCGGCCACGGACGAGACGTAGACTCGTGAAGCATCTAAAGCACCAACCGTAGCGGGCTAACGCCCTGCAGTATTGAATGGTATCTGTGATACGCGTGATTGGATATACTCAATGTCTGGTCTTTTGATCTTGGGTTCTTTTTTTCTATAATTCGAAGATGACAACAGCTTCTGAACATGACATATGTGGTTTATAGACATTAAGGGGTTACTCTCCTTATAAGGAGAGCGTACCTTAAGGTACCTCAGTACTCCATGTATCCGTATCTTTAGAACGTACGCTCTAAGAGCGAAGATCTAGCTGGTGGCAGTGACATGCTGACAATTTATGCCACCAGCTTAATTGCCATTATTGTTAGTATATATGTAAAATGAAAGTACATAGCCCATAGTTCTGAGTAGGTAAAGATTTTGGTAATTTAAGCAATAAACCCAGCTATCGTATACTATATACTCCAAGGGACGTAAGCGTAACTGGTAATACGTGGGAGTGTGCTACATTCCTCTGCCTCTGCCATTCCTACGTTACGCTAATTAATAACACTCAGTAAAGAACGGGGTCTTTTCCTAGTTTTTTATCTCTCCCTCCAAAATATAAGTTATATACTTTTAACGGCAGAGAGGAACGACGTATTCTTCCCCCTCCCCCCTTCGCCCCATCCCTTCTCCTCTCCCTTTCCGCACCATCCCTTCCCCTTTTCGAAGAAGCAAGTTGAATCCTAAACTAGTAGATGGCCACAGTGATTTTCTTTGTTTTGTTTTACTGCTATGTCACCCACATTGATTAAATATTTCTCTTGTCTTTTGTATTAACGTTTGTTTGATACTTCCGCCTTGTTGTTTGACGTATTTTTGTTTGAGTCACGTTTTTTTTGTCCAGGTCGTCTCTGATACGTCAGTGATTCAACCTTATACATATCTATGGAATTTTATTGGAAATATTTTCAAGTGTTTTCTGTTTATCGTCATCATTATCATCATCTTTAGCAACCCTTTCATCTTTTCTTTCTTAGACACGGATCTCCTTACAGAACGAAAAGCGTTATGGCAGAAATTGCACTTTCCACCCCCGGACATAAATGCACATACATTAAGGTAATGAACATACACTATATAGATACAGCACCATATATCCAAACAATAGATACACAAGTTTCGTCAACCGGGAATCGAATGCGGTACTAACCACAGCGTTACGTGCAGGCATCTCGACAATCGTACTAGTAGGTCGGGTATTGGAATTAGTACAGTGTTTCCTTAATTCTGGAAACCGTGAATAAAATAAAATATGACTTTCTTTTCTGTTTCCTGACACGCGAACCAAACGCTCTGCTTTTATGAAAAAAATAATAATAAAAAATCATTTGTTAATGTACCTACATTAATATTATGTAAGGAGAAATGGTATGTCACTATGTTAAATAAAACGTGCTCCAAAGCTATTCGAAATTACGAATTACGAAGCTATTCGAATTGTTACACAAGAGCGAGACGCTAGATGGATCATCAGATCGTCCTGCTTTCTACAAAACAGTACGATTCTGAGGAACTCTACTGAAGTTTTTGTATGGGAAACCGTACATATTTCGATATTTTTTTTGTAATCATCAGATAATTATTGACAAGTTATTAACTAGAATTTTCCCAGCTGAAATACCGCCCAAATGTGTTTCAGCTGGTTAGAGGAACTAGATCACAGCGTTGAAATCAATATCAGTGTATCAAAATGTCAAACACCTCATACTACTATCATATCTACAATTTTAATCAAAATGTTTATAAAAATTTGTGTAGAAAGCATTAAATGTTTATCAATAGCCAAGTGTTAATTATAATCTATTGAGTTTGTTTTATCTTCATCATCATAACGTTACTTCAGTCGTTCTTATCAAATTATCATATAACGCTTTGGATTCTTTGTAATTAAGGCATGTGGTTGAGTAAGGGATTTTGAAATTATTCAGATAAGCCGATTGGAATTTTAAGAAACGTGTATATAAAACAGGGTCTTAAAGTTCTTTCTTTTTTCGCCGAAAATATTACGAAGAATCCTACACTGTCTTAAAGACTATCTAATGTTTTCTATTGTGTGTGAAATCTGGCCAATTACTCTTGCCCGGTGTGGTAAACAATGGCTTTAAACCTACTCATTTTAAAAGTATTCTCTTTTCGACTTGTGAGCTTGACGATAATGATAAATAATAATAATAAGAACCTAACAAGTTATACCTTTATGTTGGTTTCTATTTGTCTTTTAAGCAAAAATGTAATGATTTAAACTGTTTTAAAACCTCGGTGTGACTCTGATGATCATACTCATTTATAAAAACTATTGGTCAATGACCATTAATGGTGACGTCATTAGCTAACCACGTATTACGCAAATCATTAAATACTTTGCCCGTATAAAATGTCTTTAGTTGATACAAACGTTTTGATAGTTTTGAAAATGTACCTAGTTCAAGCTTGCGTAATCTAATTTTACTATAATTAATATTTTTCAACAATTCTAATATTGCTATATAGATAATTTAAGTCTAAATTACAACAGTCCAAATTGTAGCCAACAAACCTATTAGCGAATATTTGTGACTCTTTCAATTCACTCAATTCTGTACTGTGAGAATAAAAAAAGAGATATCTCTGGAAGGACGGAATTCGAAAACGCTCAATACGAAAATCTACTTCTGTAGAAATATACGCTCATTTTTAATGAATTCGCGCTAGGTATTTAAATGAAGGCCTTGATCTTCGACTGTGACAATTTACAGCTTTTACGAGTGGAACCTGTCCGTATCATTTGCGTTTACTATGTTGTTTTTGTCAATTATCATAATAATAATAATAATGTTGTCTCTGTCGCAGGTATGATGGCGCGACAGAGGACGAAACAGCGTGAGTGAAACAAACCGCAGAGCGAATCCAACCGCCGCCGTGGTAACGTGTTAAATACCTGCTGCGATACGTGTGTGTTTTAACGTATATACAACCGAATAATTGGTTTAGGTAGTGTTTCGTAACAAAAAAAAGTGACCATCGCGCGCGTCCTTTGTGTCAAGATTTGTCACATTCCGTTCGTTCAAGTGTTCAAATTTATTTACGGGCATAATGTGTTCAAAACATAAAAGTAAGTAAATAAGAATACAGTTCCTCGCAATGGCTAGTGACTTAAACCGACCGTGTTGTGATACGTCCAAAAAGTGAATTGATTTGTGTTATTTGTATGTTAAAATAGTTGTAGGAGAAAAAGGATGTTGTTGTTGGCAATGGGGAATTGATTTGTTGCTTGGTGCCACATACAGCGCCATCTGTTGTCGAATAGCGGAAAAT
>DWEC01002287.1:0-11907 GCA_018245735.1 Microceris miodesmiata
AACACCTATAAATCTAGGCATATTACAAAAGGCGGACTTAATGCCTAATGGCATTATCTACCAGTCAACCTTTGGCGATGGTGAGAAAGAAAAAAAAAATAATAATTGTCGGCAGGCGTTAACGATAAGAATACAACAAAAAAAAAAAAAAATTGAAAAGTTTAGTTGTTTAAAACCGGCTATCTTTTGTGGTTTATGATTCAAATACTGCCAAACCGTCCTTAGAAAAATATGTGAGTTTTTATAATCAGAGCATCCTTCGCTCTGGCAGTGAAGGAAAACATCGTGAAAAAATCTACATAACATAGAAATCTCCATAACGCTAATGCGTCCACAGTCTTCCAACGCGCACTTGATCACCGTGGTACACTAAAGCCTTAAACCTTTCCAATCTGAGAGCAGACGTGTAACAAACAGTAAAACAATACAACTAATTGATGATAATTATTAAAACGACAAAAGATTAATTGGACAGAATGGTACATGTTAAAAAAAGATTGCATGTTCAAAAACACATGAAGGTAAATAAAAGGCAGTGGAATAATGTGACCCTATAATACGAGTAGATCTTAGTCCCACGCAAGCATATCCAATATCGTGGCAGGCCCTACGAGCTTAAACATGTCGTAAGAAAAAATAAAAATACCAAATTATGTTCGCGTAAATGTAAGATATTATTATAAAAAAACAATAACATCATTATCTGTTCATTTTATCCGTGACATTGCTTTGGTCAATGAGACAAAAATAATTCTTACATATTCAGTTGCAATACTTTAATAACATGCTTAAAAGTAATAGGAATTCTAGAATAACTCTATTACAACTAATATGTTCCGAACAAGTGTTTTTACTCCGTTGATGTATTTCGTACTCTCCTAACCGCGAGAACAAGTCCAGCTATAGATACCCACTTGTCCTGTTTATACGCTCCCACGCCGGTTGTTTGGCGCGCCCGTTGCCATGACAACCAGTGATATATGGGCTCTGTCTTTCCCTTGTTCTTTACTGTTATTATCGATATCAGGTAAGTTCAAAGTTTAGTGTAATTTGTAGCGAATTTAAACAGTACTTTTCTAATGATATTTTGACATCGTACGGTTGTTTGGCGCGTGTTACCATGGTAACGAGCCAAATGAGAATCTTTTTTTTGGTTTCCATTAAACTTCAATAGGTAGTAATCGTTAAAAATATAAATAAGCGAATATATACATTTTAATTGTTCATTTAATACATTTAAATTTTTCTTGTTCTAAATATCGTTCGTCTTTTTCAAATGTGCCGGTTGTTTGGCGTCCGTCGCCATGGATACACTCATGACAATTAATGTTCTCGATTTTTCTTGCGTCATTAATATATTATTAGCCACTGTCTAATGTTTAATTAGTGTACGAAGGGACGATAAAACTGTATTTAATATTCATTTGTCATATTCACAATTATTCCAACAACTTAAAATGATATATGTAAAGAAGAGATATTGGGAACTAAAAAGTGGTATCTAATTAAAAATGAAATACATGGAAATAAAAGGTTGTATGTAATTTAAGATGAAATATATGGAATTTAAAGGTAGTATCCAATTACATGTGAAATGGATGTAATTTAAAGGTTCTATCCAATTAAATTTGAAATTGATATGTCTAGAATTAATGCTTAATCACGTTTTTCGACAACCACATATGTATTAATCTAGTAATCTTATATAAAAGCTATTCGAAATCTATGAACATTATTATGTTATGCCGGACGAATATCAACATGATATCCGTCATATGAATTATATACCGGTTAATATAATACAATAAACGATTCTCTAAACAATAATTATTACCAATTACTACACAGAAAGCCCTCTACAATCAAAAAGGATGACTGGCATAAGTTCTTCGCCGCACGCAGTGATAAACCCATGCTAATCAATTTTAAACCTTAACTACTTATAATAAGGTTTCTTTATCATGTTATGTGTTGTCACAATTATTAAGGACATGTTTCATCTCAGTCTATATCCAATCATTTTGATTGTTCCTCTCTTTCTCATAACATGTTGTTTACATTTTGATCATAGGATATATTTAAAAGAATTTATTATTTTCATATTCGCAGTTGGATTATTTTTATGTATAGTGTATAACTATTTTTATTAATACTAATGGCGAAGTAAAACTTTAATTGCAAGTACATAGTGTGATAACGTGAACTTAACAACGTGTAACGTTATTTTTTTCAAAATCCAAGGACATTTTTAGTTTGGCAACACTGTCTTTACAGAATACGGACCACATGTTCATGTATATATAAACCATATTTCTTTGTGTTTTTGTGACGAAAAAAGCACGCCAATTCCATACATTTTTCAAAGTTTATTAACTTAGGAAAATGTACGGATTTTTGGATCTATGGTTAGCACAACAAATAGCTTACACCAAGCGCACCATTCGATTTTCAACTAGTTTTATTTTTATGTACATTATTTCATTATGAAAGATACCATTATTGTTATAACATAAATGGCAGCTGTCTGTGTTTGTCACTATGTGTTTATTATGCGCGTATAAAGATTATTCCTTTTGTATGTAGATATATCGATAATTTAATTGAAATGCAAAGACATTTCGTTTAATGCCTTATAAAGTTATTTATAAGTGTTAATCTCTTTTGTTAATTTGATTTAGTTTGTTGATTTGACTGCCTCGTTGGTAGAGTTGTTGCAAGGGCGACTGCTGAGCGAGAGGGCATGGGTTTGAGTCGTGAGTCAGGTACTACTGGGTTTTTTTATTTTGAAATTCGTAGTAGTGGCGCAAAGTCTGATTTTGTGCCCGGTACATGGTAATAGGCTCACCACCAATTGGAACGTAAACACAACTGGTGCAACATGGGCGTGGACTACACTATTTTACCCACCTCTTCGATGATTACAGGCGTGATCTTACGTTTATTTTTTAATAAATTCATTGCTATGTAGAGTCAGGTTATAAATTTAAAAGAAATTTGAAAAATCTTGCGCATACTAGAATGTTCTTTAAGGCATCTACCAACCGGCATTTATTCAGTGTAGCAGCTTATGACTGTGAGCCTTCTTATTCGCAGGAAACTCGAGTCGAAGAATGGAACAGGGGAAGCATTGATGATAATGATGATGAATAATTATTTTAAGGTAATATCTTACCGTGGCTGGTCACTATATGTCGTATGAAGAAAGTTTTTTTATTTAAAACAGCGAAATTCAACGGACCGCTACCAAATGATAGGTTGCTATTTGGGTAAAAGTAATTATTGGCATCAGAGAGATGGCTTCAGCAATTGTGTAACTAAACTAAGTCACTTAAAATATTGATGGGTTCTTCTGTTGGTGTTAACTTAGTAATACTGTCCTATGGGATCTGCTTGTTATAAGTATAACAAATCATAGATTTTTGCGGTGACTATATATCTTTTTAGATAGATACTATAGATACATACTTCATTGTCATTCGCCTTTATTTATCGAAATATTTTTTAAAACATATTTCAGTGTCAAGAATAAATTTCACAGAGTACTTTGTTACGAGGTTTCTTTATTATCATTGGCACTAAGGTTTACGACCGGTAAAACGTCAAATTATAAGTGTTCATAATAAGGCAATAAATTTCCTAACGACCCCCGCTTGCAACAATCTCGCCAACATAAATTTGTCAACACTTGTCTGGCAATACCATCTAACTTCTGTGTGTCCTTGCACTGGCAACACAAACGCGGCGCTGGTTATCGATTGTTGAATAAATTTAACGTAATGTTGAATAAATGTAGTAAAAAAAATACTAAGATTAATTTAATATTATAAGCATTTCCGCATCATTAGAATTATAGTTGCAAATCAAAAATCAAAATTCAAAATGGGATATCTTGGTACAATGAAAAGTATTTTACAATATTCCCTCAGTATTATACAAGGAGATGAAGTAGGGTAGGGAGTAGGCTGATGATGTTGATGATGATGATTATACAAGGAAATGCTAAGTAGTCATTTATCTACCACTTCATCGAGATACAAGAATGTGTGAAGCGTCAAGTGGGTCGTTTCTAAATGAAAAATTGGCACCAAAAATACTTATATAGGTTAGAAGGTGACTGACCTACGGAGAGATTAGTGTCACAACCAAGCTTAAAGCATAGACTTACAAATGTCATTGGAAATGTAATGTTGATGTTTTTAATTTTATTTTTTTCTTATATTTATTTGGAAATAGGCTCGCGTTTGGCTGCAATCTCACCTCATGGAAAGCGATACCGCCTAGGATGCAGCACGCTCGCCTAAAAAGTGCCTATTCACTATTGTCTTGAATAAATCCAGGTTATAAGAATCGGGAATGAGCCCGCAGGGAATTCCACTCATTCGCAGTCATTACAGTTCATACAAAGATGATCTTTCATCATCCATGCTCACAGATCCACAAGGAAAGGCAACAAACACTACTAAAATGTCGTTTCATTGTCCTCAAATTCCTTGAACAATCATCAGTCCGGGGACTCGTACAGAACAAATAAACTGCGGTTGTGTTTGTTTTCGTATGCGAGTTAAATTGGTTCTTCCTGGAATAATGGGCGAGATCGGTATAATCGTTCTGTAAATACGTACCTACTCGTGTACTGATAAAAATAACAAGGATATTTGAGCAGCGGAATCTAAGACTGTCATATCTTTTGTGTTTACTGTGGCGTTCCAATATACAACAAATATATATGTATATATTTATGTTAAGAACATTTAAAGCAGTAAATGATAAACAACGTTATATTATTGTTTTGAAACCAGGTTTCTAACAGGGTAGGCAGACATCGAGTGCTAAATATCCTTAAAATTGAAACGAATGAGAAAAAGAAAACAAAAAGCATAGTAAACGAAACGCACAAAACAATATGGAATATTTAAAAGAGATCCGTTTCCGCCAAACGTATCTGTTGGTTACTTCAGTTGCTTATAACCTGTAATCGAAACCGGTTCACGCAGCGTGGACTTACGGGGAGGGCATGCGATATCACAAAGCAGGTGTACCACTGAGCCTACTGACTCAATGAGAATTTCAATTCAATCCTTATATAGCGCCCTTAGATTTACTATCTGACTTAGAAAACGATACCACAACACTCGCGGCCGTGAGCAATTACGACAGCTACAAAAACATTACACGCGATTGCTCCTTTGAACAATAAATTCTTTAAGCTATATATTGTAATTGCTTTATTCTGCTTCGAACGTATTAAAATATTGTAGCCACATGTATATGTGCAAAGTAAAAAAAAATCCTTAGTATGGTATACAAACATATGTATGTATGTACATAACATCATGCCTCTATTTGTGGACACAGCAGACTGTAGTACACTCCCACGATCCACGTAAGATACAGCTTAGATATTTGGTATATTGTACAGTAGAGCATGAAAAATACATTAAGATCATACTGAGTGCAACTCCAGGAATGATATCCTCATCAGCGGCTCCACTAAACATAAAACGTATTAAACATTTTATTCTGCAATCATCTTCAAACTGTAGTTTGCTATTGAATAATCCTTATCGAGAGCCAGCCGAAAGTTCTACAAGCATGTGGTCTTATCTCGATGGATTTGAGATCAGAATCAAACGGACGGTATGAGGGTGTGTGTATAACCCGTGTTTAATAATTTAGCAGCCCCGTCCCTCGCCGGTGGTGAATAATGGATGCAACAATAATATGAGTAGACCGTCTCCGAGCTCTATACTTAAGTGCATACAGCCTCCTGCATGGCTTATTTGTTTATAATCTTATGATAACAACACTATTGTTTTCGAGTGTGTACACAATTAAATTTTAGCACTGATTAAAAAAAAATACATTTGTGGTTAAGTGAGTATGTGCAAATTGTCAATTTTAAAGTTATTTTTATGAAGGTGAGATTTGTAAATATAGAGAAATTTCTGCTCTCGGTCTTCTCTGCCTAACCCATTAAAGACCTAGCCTGATAACTTAATAATAGAAGTTGCTGTAAATAATATATAATAAAGATTTATTATGAAACAATTAAGTCTAATATTATATGGGCTACATAAAATGTAAATATGTTTCCCCATTCGTCTCCTAGTGAATGTAAATTTCAGACGAGTATGTATATATTTTTTCTATATTACAGTTTCAATTATGGCACTTGTCAGTTTATCTATTTTTATGAATATTATTCCCGAATGGCTGCGGTCGGCGCGAGCTCATGAAGAAAGGCCTGGTATAGGTGCGAAACTAGACGATTCATCCCGAAAAACGTACGTAAGTTAGACCGGTACATATACATATAATCAAATGTCATTCAAATAAAAATGATTATCTGCTTTCCAATTCAGTCATACTAATCATCAAAAATATTTTTTTTATTTTTTCATATTATAAATACATACTAGTATTATAAGCGAATGTCAATTTCTGTCTGTCACGTTGACAACTGTATAGATATATTAATACTATGAGAAAGGACATGGACTATTTTTAATACATATATTTATAACAAATTAGAAAAAAATGATATTTAATTTTGATTTCGATTATTTCTTATTACTAGTAAATGTGTTTCATTTTTTTTAATTATATCGTTATTACAATATCTTATGATTTGTTATCATGCTAATTAGTGTAAGTTGATAGTGTCGATACTTACCGTTCTAATTAATTAAAAAATAAATGAGTTGGTTCTAAAAATAAAGCATTTATTTTCTCATCAATGAAGCTTCATTAGAGAGTGTTATTTAGAAATAAAATGTAAGCAAAATTATATTAAGAATTAAAATATTGTTTTTAGAATCAGGATACTCAAATTATTTACAAAAATTCGAATTTCCTATTTACGTTTGGCGCCACGGAGGTAACAGGCTCTGTTACATGTGTGATCAATAAAAGAAAAGCCGTTTCAAATGTTTACAAATATCTGCGACAAACAAAGTCACTTTCGAATGCGATTAATTAACGAAATCCACATCTATTCATGTCGAGTAAGTATTGATAACAAAAGAACTTTCGAAACTTCCATGGCACCAATTCCAAATGGTTTTAAGCAAGCTTCATTAGCATAGCAAGCGTACTTCCATTGATACCCCTTTATAACTAAGTAACAGACATTAATGAATTGAGGGAATGACAGCACACAGCGGGTGCGTTTATATAGCAGCCAGTTCTCATAACTGGCATGATACTAAAACATATCTATTACTTAGGTACAATTAAAATAATAATAATAATTAATTAATTGATGTCATCAATTACTAAATGTCTGTTATAAATTATTTGAAATAACAAAAATATTTGTTCAGAAGCGTTACAAGTATTTCGTTTAAAATTTAATTTTTAATATTTAAAGTGAAAATTAAAGAACAACAATTTTAAATTATATCTGCAGGTATAACGTTTTCATTTCGTGGCGATCACAAATAATAATTAATTCAAATGGCGAAATTGCAATTGGTTTAGTGATTAACGGCTAATTTATTAATAAAGGGTTCCGTACTAATCGCCGGTGTTGTACATACATACATGCGTATACCGTGTATTTGCATGAGGGTGCAGTAGAATGCATTTAATTCGTTAATAAATCAGGCTGTGGGGGTGGCAGGGGTTCATTAGACAGATCGCCCGGGGCCTTCCGGGGAGACTTGCCCATACCCGAGCTTCTATTGCTACTTGCTGCATTTAATTTGGTGAATACATGATAGACAGCGCACGCTAATTCAATCACAACCGTAATTAAAATTTCGTTTTAACTTTCAAAGCATATCCTATTTGGACTAATTGCTAACTCAGCTACCTTCTGCTTTCATCTTTGTGTAATTAGGCACTTATGTTCGCCAAGTAACAATTATCGACTTCAATGAAACTCGAATGTTTTATTAAAATAGTTGAGACTTCGTGGAAAATCTTACCTAAAATAAGTTATTAATTGGCTCTCATAAGTTGGCTTATCGCTGGCATAAATTAGGTGAGGCAAGGTAGATATGCTCGCGCGGGCGCCTCGTCCACGCACGTAGTGAAACTTTTAATTGCATTCAGCTCTATCACTGTCGTCAACAGTGCGAGTTATGAACGCCCAAGCAAATATACACTTTTATATTAAAAAGTTGCCAGCAACAAACGCCGGTATAGGTTAATTTGAAACGGCTATAAATTGACGTGTGTCCCTCCTATTCTTATTTTAAAAAAATTTCAACTGTAAAATCTACCAGCCGAAGTTTATTACTTTTGACGTTAGCACTATTGATCAATTCGTATACGTTAAATCTTTTTGACAGCTGAAGGGATAATTTTCTTAGCACAATATAGAGTAGAATGTGAGACCAGATTGTGTCCGTAGTCAAAATGTATGTTAGGAATAATTGAATCTGGTGCACAACGGCATATGACAGTATGTCTAATAATGTTTGGTTTTAGAACAAATCCGGAATTATAATAATATCACAGGAATCATACTTTGCTATCGCAGCCAATGTACTCGTTCATAATAAACAACACGATGTCCTCAGAAATAATAGTTACAGACGATATGTATTCACATTGAAACTTTTTTTAAATTAAATTGTCGCAGAGTATCCGCTCGCTGGATAGCATAAACATGAAATAATGGAGGTCAGGACCGGACGAGAGACTCATTAATTTAGATGATTGTACAATTATCTAAATATAAGCGGGGCGAGACGGCCATGCGGGAGGGTGTACTTCAACCCGAAAAGAGGAGGGGCGGGCACTCGTTTTTAATTAAACCGGCGATGAAATGAAGTGGTCCGTGTAATATTGCTTAGACATATTTTAAAAATTAATTTTGAACTCGTTAACGACTCCGCCGGCTAGTCGATGCCGTAAATAGCGTGGGTGTAATGACATGGCGCATTATCTCGAAATGTCCAGTGGTTATAGGTAACGCTTCATAAATTTTTACTGAATTAAATTTTGTGTGACTTTTTAAATAAAGTCCCTTTTTATATAACCCATTAATTTATTTATAAATTAGTCTGATTTCGATCACTCACTCTCCGGTCCCGCTGAGCGCTCTCGACGAAGGGTTTGGCTCCCTCCTCTTCTTTATTTGTTTATCGTTAAGGTTTTAATTAAAAGTAGGTTTATTTTAAAGAAAATTGATGTTCAAAGTAAATAAATCCTCGATGGTTTAATTATCTCTTTGTAATTGAGTTTCACCTGGCCATAAAATCAATTCAGCATTGTTCTAGACGGTCGCTCATGATAATCAAGGTGGTGATAGTCTTAAAGACGGAATAGCTATAATTTTGGGTACTTTTGTAAGTCAAAGTATATTTTAATTTAATGGGGTGGGTAATATTTCCAACTTTTGATTAAATTTGATTACATTTCTTATAATTCTTTTAAACATTGTTTAATAGCTCTAACTATATACAAGTTACATTTTCAATTCATCGCATTTTTGTTAATGTATTTAATATAATAAATAAAACTGTATTGATACAAGTTGACCGTTACATTAAGTTATTTACGAAAGTATAAAAATTTGGCACGCGGAAAATAGTTCGTAACCTCATACGATAAATCGTTTAATCACTATAATGGCTACATTATTCATTCACTCATTATGTAAATATGAAGGATTTCGAGTTTAAAAACAACAATCATTGTTTATTAAAGTTATTAAAGTATCTTTACTAGCTAGCAATTGTTCCTCATACATCCATTTGTTCTTCGTTGTTCGATTCATTGCCGATTTCTAAGTAAAAGCGGCCAGTTACTCTTGCACGCGCACGTGGTATTTTGTCCGAGCCATTTAACAGCCGCGCATTCCTTTCGTCTTTCTCCTTCGCATTGCATTCAATTATTACATTGTCATAGATGTAAACGTACTACAATTTTCAAATATTACAGCATACATCTGTTTACAAACAGAGCGCTGGTCTCCGGGCGACGTGACGCAGTGTTGTTATTGTTTGAGCGTCTCACTTCGTCTACAATTCTTCCAAATAGTTACCTAAAGGCTGTGTCCTTTTGGATCCCTTCACAACGCGTCCAGGCTCGGTGCCTCGACGGGACCGCGCCGGTCTCCGGACCGGCACCGTTGCACCAAACAAAAAAAACCAACAATAACAAAAAAAACACTCAACGTAAAACTCAATAAACTACACCGCTGAATGCAGTCTTCTACCTTTCAAGTTCGACAGGACAAAAGGCTAAACACACAAAAACTTCCTTGTAAAACTTTAAAACAAAAACTGTACAGAGAACTTCGAAAAAAGTAGTGTATTTTGTGGGGATCGACAACACCTCCCCTCGCGGCGTTTCGGTCGCAACTGAGCCACGCGGTCGCGCTGTGGCGGGACGCGGGAGGGGGGCGCCGGTCCCGCACCTCCGCGGTATTATTTGATTAATTCGCCTCCCCCTTGTATACTCGCCGAGTCGTCATTACGACGATGAACGTTAAGTTTTTAAATTTGAGCGCGAGGGCCGCAACCTTCACCTACTGCTTAATACTTTAATTGAATTAATTAAGGTCGACGGACGCTAACAAAGATTAGACGTTAATAAGCAAATGCTGAAAGACCCAGCCCGTTCATGGTTAATTACAGCAGTTGCGGGGCTCTTGCAAAAAAATCCCTGCTTGAAATAATGAGTAATACCTACCAAGGAACGCAAACCCCGCTAATTGGAGTGCATTTGCATACTGAAGTTAAAATAAAGTCGGAGTGAGTTATTTTGACGAAGTCGAATGGCGGCAACGACGGGCTAATAAGGAAGGTGGACAATGTTACGTGCGTGTGCGACAGATATACTAAATCTAGAATTTGCATACTTTTCTGTTTCAAGCAAGTACAACATGCAAAACAGAAGTCATTACTTCAGTTCCGTGACATAAAAATCTATTTTTTTCTTAATATTAAAACAATATCTTAATTCTGTTATCGCTAACTAAACAGATACGCGCATTATTCAATGTAAAATTAAAACGATCATTAATAAACCTGTATTTCTCACAAAGTTAAGCATTACAATAGTTTTAATCAAGAAATCTTAAGCCACTTTAAATGTAGATACGTTCTGGTCGATATGAATGCAACGCATTACATTTAAAATTACCAATTAACCCGACAAAAGCTGGCCGTAATTAGCGGTTGGCTGTTGACCCGCCACGAGACGTATTCCCACGGCCGAGCGATACGGCAGCCTTAGCTGGCGGGGAAGAAGTAACTCAGCGACTCAGCGGCTCAATGATCCCGCAACTCCGCGATTCCTCGACTCTGCTACTCCGCGACTCCGCGACTCCACGACTCCGCAACTCCGCAACTCCGCAACTCCGCGACTCCGCGACTCCGCGACTCCGCGACTCCGCGACTCCGCGACTCCGCGACTCCGCGACTCCGCGACTCCGCGACTCAGCGACTCAGCGTCTCAACGACTCAGGGACTTCTTCCTCGATAGTTTTATTAAATATGTACTATTAAAATCATACACACTACGTATTTTTACACGCTTTATATTATCGCTTTATATTAGCCTCATTAATAAATACGGTAACGTGTTTTTCTAATTGTTAGATATTAATGGATACTTTTGTATGAATAAATGCGGTTGAGTTTAATGTTATTGTTAATAAAATATAAAAGATACAATGTATATTAATACGTGAAGCAAAATTTTGTAATCCTTATTATGAAAATTGCGCGGAAGGCGGAAAAATTTGGCACACTTATAGTTTATATAGAGGAGGAGTGCCGAAAGCTAATATTTTTAAAAATAATGTATAAAACATACATTATTATAAACTACCACAAAAATGCAACGCACACTACTGCACCCACACATACATAGATACACACTACAGACGTGTTTACCAAGGGTCAATGTAAAAAGAGGTTATAGTAACAACTTAGTCATTTTAGGCAAGTC